>WEIS01056282.1:12571-32798 GCA_013389965.1 Todus mexicanus | reverse complement strand
GTTACTCCAGGGACTTTGGGCTCTCTGGATGCTCTGCTCTGCCTCCTTTCTCAGGCACCCATCCTGCACTCGGGCACCGGCACGTTGCTCTGCAGGGGGTGGCAGACCCTGCCTCTAGGGGCACATAACTCCTGTCCAGAGCAACGTGACTGGTACAGACAAGAGCTTAAGCCCTGGAGAAGGGAGGCAGCACGCGCTTGACACTGCATTTCCTACACGCACGGATGTCTTTTGTTTTTGCAGATCATAGGCTACCGCCCTGGTGCAGGAGTCCCTGTGAGCGTGAACTGCAAAGTGCAGGTACTGCTTTCATTCGTGCTCAGCAGCGTAGTGCAAAGAAGGCCAGAAGAATGTCTCCTTCTGATGGACCCCCCCAACAGCTCTCCTCATTTTAGCCCCAAACAATCACAGGGCCCAGTGCTGCCAGTGCTTCTGGGTGCAAGTGTGGACTGGTTTGCTGAGAATGATGAGACCACGAGTCTCCTTCATCCCACCCTGAGTGCTTTTGGCTCCTGCCAGCCTCACCTGCAGCGCTCTGCTCAGCCCCCAAGAGCAGGCCCCCAGGGCTGGGTGCTGGGGTGCCAGCTAGAGCCTGGAGCTGGGGAGGGAAGAGGCAGGAGCTGCTCACGTCCATCCCTACCCACTCTGCAGGACCCCAGCTCCTCAAGAGCGAACCTTGCAAGCGAACAGCAATAGGGTGAAGGAAGGGCTCCCACTGCCTGGGCAGCAGCTGGATCACACCCTTAGAGAGCTATAAAGCAGCAGGCAAGAGCAGGGAGGGATGGACAGGCAGCAAATTCTGTAACCCTCCCCTGTGCCTTCCTTCATAGCACCAGTATGGTCCATCTCACTGCAGGAGCAGCTGGCAGGCAGGCACAGCTGAGCCCTGATGTGGATTTGCAGATGTCTGTACCAAAGCTCCTTCACCTGACTCTGAAGGGAGCTGTATTTTGTGTCCCACATGTGCTGTGTGTACCTTTATCTTTTTCCCCATTGCAGAAAGGCAATGAGAGCGACCTCAGGTCAGTGGACTTCTACCCTGGCAACGGGACATTTGATCTCATGTATTATCCCTACTACGGCAAGTTCACTCACGTAAGTAAGGACTCTGGCATCGTTGTTGTGTCTCCTTGGGAAGGCGAGGGCAGGAGCTGCCGCACAGAGTGCAGATGTGCTTTCTGGCTATTTTGGGCAGCTGCAGGCAGCAGAGAGGCCATGGGCACTGGGATTACAACGCTCTATTTCTGTCTCTGGCAAGCTGCAGGAAATCCTTGGGGACTCCAGTTCCCTCTTGCCAGCGATGGCAATGATTACTTTTATTATCTGGAGACTAAGATGGGCTTTGCTAACTCCCAGAGAAGGTCTCAACATCAGCGTTTTCCCAGGGTGTTAGGGAAGTCAGGGGTTAGGCGACACAAGGACACCAGAGCTCCTGTCAAAGCTATAGCACAACCACTTCAGGCTGGGCAGCTCAAAACAGAGCAGTCCAACATGGGTGGCTATTTCTGAACATGCTGGACAGCACAGGCTGCGTTAGGCTGTACAAAGTTAGGAGGTAACGCAACTTCGCAACAAAAGCAGGAGAAAACAAATCAAAAAAAGCATAAGCAGAAATGTAAGGAGAATTTCTTCCCCGAGAGGGTGAAGGAGCTCTGGAATAGGTTGCCCAGAGAGGTTGTGGAGTCTCCTTCTCTGGAGACTTTCAAAACTTGCCTGGACGTGATCCTGTGCAACCTGCTCTGATGACCCTGCTTTAGCAGGGAGGTTGGACTAGATGATCTCCAGAGGTCCCTTCCAACCCCTACTATTCCGTGATTCTGAAATGGAAGATGAGGCAGGCATTAGACTCCCATTGTCATAGTGCTGCTGGCTGAGGATGAGTAACAGCCCCAGACACCAGGTCTGCACGTCCTTTGAGCACAGAGAGCTGAGGAACACCATGGATTTCTTATTACAAGCCACGGGTCAGTTTTTAGACCAGCAAACAGTATTTGAAAGTTCCTTTATCTGGTCCTGGCTCATCAACCCAAGAGGCACAGGGCACTGCAAAGCTCCAACATGAGCCTGTCTCTTGGAGACACAGGCACAGAAAGGTTCAGCTTCAGCATCCTGAGGGACCGTGAGGGACATGAGGCTAACGCACTCTGACACCTGGGAACTGTGAATCAATTCCTGATGATTTTTACTGAAGACGAAGGCACTGCCTGCTTTTCCGCTCCCTCAAAAGTTACACTTAAATCTCCTTTCTTTCCAGGTCAACTATACATCCCCGCTGGTGGCTATGCACTTCACAGATGTGAGAAGGAATCATTTGGTCCCCATTCAGTGCAGTCTGAATGGGAAAGGTATTGTCAATGACCTCAACAGCGACCGCTTCCTGGGCCGGATCATCTTCACCCTCCGCATCGGGAAGTAGCCACTGCAAACGCCGGGCCCTTAGGTTAAGTCAATCAGAGGCTTTTTCCTTTTTCAAGTGCAAACCCAGCATTTTTTCTGCTGGGAAAACAAGAGGCACACGGAGATTTTTGTTAATTTATTTTTGTTCGTAGTTAGGAAACAAATGAGATGCAATGGGAGCGTGGAACCGTGTTCTTCATCATCTGATGTAAATCATTATTAGTTAAAATTAAAAGTTATCTCCTGGGCTGAGAACTTGCAAAAGCATTTCAGTTCTGATTAAAAAAACCCACTGGAATCTGAACGTTATTTTCATAAGGTCTTTTACAAGTGACCCCTGTGGAATGCATTTTTCCTGGCTTTAAATTTGAATCTTTACCATAGTTTTATGTGCATTTCTCAGGCAAAAGCTATCAAGAGGGTAGTTTGAATAATGTTAAAATAATAAACAGCAAAAAATCTGCAGTATGCCTGCAATGACAGCGTGAAAATGGTAGATCTCAAAATGCCTCCTAGGATCTCCAGCACCAGGATCATCTTGACTGCAGCATTGTACACAGCTTGTTCAGTATACCCAAGGTGGTGGAGCAAAGGCCATGGAGAAAATAATTTGCCCTTGACCCTTTCCAACTGCTCCTTTCTGAAGTGGGAAGATTATCGCATTTCTCCCTCCTCCTCCTCCTCACTCCAGTACTTCTCTCTGCAGCAGGAATCCTCTTCAAGTCTGAGGCAGGGATGTGTTGAGGCACAGAAGTGCCAGTGAAATGTGTTAGACACCACCTCAAATATTCCAGACCTGTTCTTCCCTGTTCCAGAGAGGTCACAGCTATAACGCTGCAGGAAACCATGGGGAAATGCTAAAATCTTTCATTGATAAGAGGTCAATGCTGGTATTAGTGGAGTCATCACTTTATCATCCTCAAAAGAGCCATGAAGCACATTAACCTTGAGCAACCTCTGCTGGGTGGGCAGCTCAACCCTCCCGGGCCTGTGACCACACAGCCTTTGTATCTGACAGAGATGAGCCACGCTCTGCGTGTTACGAGCGATGAGAGCACAGGACAGGACACCTTAGGATACTGTACTAGTTGGAAAGCACACTTACTAAAATTACTGACTGCTCAAGAGCATTATGGTATGTTTGTCCTACATCCTAGTCCAGGTGCTTAATCTGCCATCGTTTCCTGATCTATATAAATCTCTAAGAAGTCATTTTTTTGTATTAAAAATAAAAGTGACTACAGTAAAATGAACTCTGTGGTCCCATTCTTAAAACACCGGTGTAAGAGATGCGGTTTGTGACTGTAGCTCCCTGTGCTGGCCAGTTAGGGGCTCAATTTCAAAGCAGCGTGTAATGGGATCCTTGAATTGTGAGCACTTGATTAACTTCCTAGGGCCAAAGAGTTCAGAAGCCCAGTACGATAAGACTCAGTACAGCCCAAGTATCACAAAAACTAATTAAGAACTGTTAAAAACCTGAACCAGAGGTAGATTAGGAACTAATTTTGCTCCGATGTGGTTATTCAAATGACACTGACAGAGCCAAGGTGACACAATCATTCCGCCTGCACAACCTACCTGAAAGGACATGTTCTGATCAACTGAAACAGGCTTCTGCCAAGGAAGATGCTGTTGTGGGAGCGGCTCTTCCTTTGACATCAGAAATAAGTTAAATTCACAAACATTTCCCCACCTGCCAATTGCTTTAGCTCTTTTAAAACATTTGTATTCCTGTAGGAACCCGAGAGGAAACTAAACCCTCCATGCTTCAGGCCATGAAATGAACAGCTCACCAGCTAGCAACGGGATAAAACTTGATTTACATCTATTCCCTACCTGCCCACTGGAAGGATTCGTGAAGCAGCTCATCCTTTAGCAGACACTGGGCCCATGCTTGATCCAATCAACAAAGAAAGATCAACGAATTGGGATGTAAATGTGTGAACAGCTTAAAAGCAAAAGTTTCTGTTTCCCCACCAAAATCCAGCTGCAGGTGCATTGCCAGTCCGGTTTGAAAAGCTCTCGGAAATGGCAAGCATATCTGCTTAGATGAAAACAAAGCCTTCAAACCACCATAGTTCACTTTATTTTCCATACACATATTCTGCTTCCAGTGTATTTGTACAGTCATTTCAAGATCTGGAGAATCGTGCACACCACTTGTCATGCTGCAACCACCTTAAAGTGCTCGCTCAATTTCTGACTTCCACGGAAGCCCAAAGTAACACTTTATATGTATATATAATATATATATGTGTGTGCATCTAGGAAATTGCCACATTTTACTAAAATAACCTAGCAAAAGTGATGCAAAATACTTGGATCTACAATCTGAGCATGAAACCATGGATGGAATCCACCTGCTGGCAGCAGAGAAGCAACACGCCCGGATGAGCTGGTGTTACTCAGAAACTGCCAGTCTCAAAATAATTCACCATTTACTGCTCTGGCCAGGAAATCAAGCATTGCGAGAGCAAAGGTGCAACACAAAAGACTAAGACAACCAGAACCAAAGCACACAGTCCAACTTAGCAGCTTTAAATTACACTCCTAAAAAAAGACCACTCGGTTCAAGAGCCCATTTGTGGTACAAAAACCAGTATTGTCAGCTTCAGGTAACGCTCATCTTTGGTCACAGTGAGGACAAGAATAATTGAACGTACAGGTATTTTTCAAACACCAAAACTAACTCTTTAGAAATCTCCCTTTCCCAAATGTACAGCTATTGTGAGTTACCGAAACATCAGCGTTGACTGTCTCCTTTGTGCACGTGAAGTACTGAAGGTGCTTTTCCCGCAATGTAGATAGAGGCTCAACGCACAAAGAGGTTAAATATTTAAGTAGCTTTAGCGAACGCTCGCTGCAGAGGACAGAGACTTTGTGTGCCATCGGTAGCTCTCTGCAGACCCAGCAGCTCTTGAGCTGTCCCGCAGCTGGAAATCAGGGTTCAGTAGCTGCAAAAGGCTTTCACCAAGATGGACCAAAAGGTTCAAAGAGCGAGAGGCTTCTTTCATTCTATCAACATGAACCTGACAGGGATGAGGAAGAACGCAACCGCCAATGACTAGCTTCTATTTTGGTACAGTTTAGATATGGAACACAGAATTGCAAAAGGTATGGCACTGCTAACAAAGGAAGCATCTTCAAACACGTCAGATCCTCTGATTCCTTTGGAAGTGACTTTCTTCTCTGTATCTATCTATCAGGTTTGGCTTTACGATCAGCATTCCTCGTACTAGAAATTTTTGGCTCTTACCACTCTTCAACTGTTGTCTGAGAGAGCACTAATTAGGAGGTTAAAGCATATCAATCCTATCACAACAGAGTAGTTTTACATCTTCACTTGCATCCCCAGATCACGGCTTTTCATCGATCCCCCATTAACCCATGCAAGCCGTCCAAAGGAACTGCAGGAACCTCTGAACAATCTGTGTTCTTACTCAGTCTTTGAGAGCTCTTCAAAACACTCTTGAGCCTCACACGGATCACTGCTGAAACGCTGCATAGTTTCTTTTATGCGCACAGAATCAAAGCTGAGACAAACTGCAGCCAGTGAAATTCCAGCCTCCTGCCCGCATTTCACAATTGAGCTCAGAACAAAACACAGTCAAACAAAACAGCTCGGGACATAGTTCCTTTAGCAGACTGTTGGCTTGTTTGAGTAGCAAAAGTTCTGCAGGAACTTTACTCTTAGAGAATAAAGACGTTAAAGGCATCATCATGCTCGTGCAAAGCTATTTAACATACGCTAGCAGTCAATTTCTCCGCACTGATGTTAAACGAATTCATTTACTAGAAGAATCAGATGTTCTTCTTACATTAGTTTATTAGTGAGAGCAGGTACTACCTTTACATTCAGAAGGAACAGGAAATTCAGACCGATTCACAAGAACAAGCTAATGAAAATAGGCAACAGCCATACGCCAAGTTCCCAAGAGAAGTCTGCCAAGAGCTTGGTGTTCATTTTCCACAGCATGTGCAGTCCTTTCCAACAGAGCAGTCACACCTTTAATTATGGGGTTAGCTTGAGCATTATCCGAGATAAGCTGGAGGCAACTAGAAAGTTTCTTGTATAAAAAGATTAACCAACGGGAATAAAGTTTTAGTAGATCTTTTCTTTACTCAAAATAAGCACATTTCTCACACGGACACACATCAGCCCTACTCAATTCTTCTATGGTGCCCCAAGCACTCACTTTCTCCAAAATCATACAGTAGCTTCGAGTAATTCGGCAACTCATCTTCAGACTCATGGCACATTACTCTGTCATGAAGTGCTTTTTTCGTTTTTTCAAATAAAGAAACACGAATTAATCTGTTTTTCTTCTTTTTAAAGGGGCAGATCAGGGAGTTGGGGAAAAGGAGAAGAGCAGGGATGGTGGCAACAGAGGAGGAATTACAAGATTATACAGACTGGTAGCCAGTACGACTTTTTCTTCTTCCAATGATATAAGATATAAAGACAAGAATGATAAGGAAGCCAAGTGCCAGGCCCACTGCGATGGGAATAAGAAAGTTCAGGTCAGAATCAGCAACGCATTCTTCAGCTGCAGAGAAAAGAAAAACAAAACAACAGAAGAAGCAAGGGAGAATAAATTAGTAAAGGAAATCAAGCATTAGAAACCAAAGCAAGCAAAGTGCAAGCAGATGGTTCTGAGAAGTAACACTATTAGATACGTTAATACATCTGAGCTAAAATCAGTATTGACTACAGAAATTATATAAAGGTTGATTTCTTTGAACATATAATACACAATTTTTATTGGTAATATACTTCTTTCGATTTGTACATTTAATTTCTGCAGTCCACTCGGATTATAAATGTGAGGAGAAAATAGCAGCCTGAGCATGGGGTTGCTGATCACACCTCAGTTAGCAGCAACAGTGCAACAAGACAGACAGGCTGGTCTATTGCTGCCCTGTCCAAGCGACTTCCCAAACCCCTGAGTCACCCGCACTTCTCTAGGTTCTAGACATGACGAGAAATAAGACAGCAAACCAAGGAACAAAGTAGGAACTTACTGTACGAGAGACAGCCAACACATATCTGCTGAAAGCACCGAAAGGAAAACACTGGAAGACTCTTTCTTTGGCTGTGTAACTTTATTAATTTTCAATCCAAATACAAGAAAGGGGTTCTCAGCTTCAGGTGAGAACTGTGCGGACCTTACCGATATCAACACAGGAGAGAAAAAAACCCTGAGAGACAGCTGTAATGCTACACTGGATTTTAATACATGGTTTGTGAACTGAGTGATGAGCTCCTTGCTGATACAAACACTCATGTAAGGATTAGCAAACAACACCGGGAACAGATTCCAAACTGGTGATACACCTTAGAGAAGGAGGCAGGGCTTGGCGTTCTTCCCGTTTGTAAGGAGAGCAGAGCTCCACCTGTGCAGTGCCCAGAGATGTTGAGTGCGATAAGATGCAGTGTCTGTGTACGGCTTCAGCGCCGTAAAGGCGCTGGACTCCTGCTTTTAATAAAGCAGAGTTCCTCATAAAACTTTTTGCTTGAGTTCAGTGTCATGCACACATTCGATGCTTTATCAAAAGTTAGCTATGATTTAAAGTGAATATTTTAACCATATGAGCGTTTAACTGAACGAGCCGTTGTTATGAGAAATTTACTGACTTTGGTTTGGTTTACTACAGTCAGTAGACACTTGCCACTCCCCTTTCACAAAAGGCTCCACGAAGCCTTTGGCTAAGAGAAAAACAACCAACATATGGAGGTTCCGCCCCTGAAAATACTAAAATCTGACACTCTGAAGGCACCAACTGTGAAGGGAAAGAGGAGGAAAGGAATGGACCTTATACAGCGACCTGTTTCAAAAGCTTCTGACTAGAGAAAGCATTAAGCACCTTAAAAAGAGAACTGCATTCGATGTTCAGTCACCTTTGTTCACCAAAGATCAATGCACACAATTTAAAGCACCTGCTGGATAATGGGTCATTAACACTAAACACAAACGGATTTGCTAAGGAGGAAAGGTGCCCAGCAGGCAGCGACAGAAATCTCTTCTCTCTTTTGTTTAAAGGAAGGAGATCACTGCAATACATCTCGCACTATGGCACTGCGACAAGGAATTCCCAAGATAAAAAGGGTTCAAAGTTTCATACTGGCAACACTCCATCCTTTACCTCTCTCCATTTTGCCACTGTTGTTGGCACACATCTGTCCATGTATTGTTACCGCACAGCGGGTAGAAGCTGCAGAGAAGAGTCTTCAATTGTAGAACCTGGTAACCGTACCCCACGACAAGCAGGCTCCACGTTCAGGCCGGGAGGAAAAGATTTTTCAACGTAACTGGTTGACTTTGTCTCCATCCAAAATAATCAGGAATTTTGTCCCCCAACATCTTTAGCTCCGGTATAAAAATCTATCTTCCCTTTTAATTCAAATCATGAGATGCAACTGATAGCCCCAAACGTTGTGGTTTTATTGATATATGCTATACAATAAAGAAGACCGGTAAATTAAATAAAAACTAGAGGAAAAAAAAAGGCTGGATAAAGCTTCTTTCGAGGACTACTAGCATGGCGTCTTTAAGCGAAAAGATCAGAACTCTTGGTATCATCCAGCACAATTTCAGTACTTAGCAAACTGTATATAAGACACAGTCAATAGTAACCAAAACAAGCTGTGGTCTATGATACATTATACACATTAATATTCAATGCCCACAAGTAAAATGCTGTTTCCCCAGACCAGAACAAAACTGTCTTTATTCACGTAATGCCGCTACGTGACTTTAATATTCTGAAATGAGAAGTGTAGTATTTTGGAAGAATTGAAATTGATTGATCAATTAATTACGAACTAGAACGTAAGTTGTTAGGTTGAAACGCAAACTGTGACAAGCCACCTTTTGAGTTCGGATTTTATTTTTTAAAAATAAAGTTAAACTTTCCCAATTTAAAACTCCCTGTATCCAGCATTACAGCGTCCCTTGTAAGCCAGTAAGTACTAGGACAACCAATCCCCCTCAAAGCTGCTCCTCCTGCTATGGGTATGATTAAGTTGCCTATCTCTGGGCTCATCTTCAACCACGTAGAAAAATGGCAAGTTTGAAACAGAAATGCACTCAAATAGAAGTATTCAACACTATAATCTCCCTCTATTTAAAGCAGCTATACCTTTCCCCAACAGGACATCAGAAGGTCTGACCTACTCCCCTCCCTAAAATACAGAAGCAATAGCTCCCCTTCCCAAACATCTTAATTTCATTAAATACTTTCTTGAAAAGCGTGTCTGCACGTTACTGGAGATTTATCATTATCTTACACCACAAAGTCCAATTTTCCAGTGTCTGGATAATCAAGTCTCCGGGAGAGACAGTAATACGGAAGATGGAATTACAGTAAACCCAGTAATGCCTTGACTGAAAAAAATGTCTCTACACTTATTAAAGGAGAGCAGTAACTCCTGCGTGTTCCAAGTTTTACCCCAGACTCTCACAGAGCGACTTGTGCTGATAATTTGATGGAAATCTGATGCCTGCGCTCCCACTGTAGTTTAAATTCACTTTGCCTGATTTGCATCCTTGGGAACCCCCCTGTTAAACTCTTCGACAAGAGCCTATTAAAATATTCCTGTTTTTCTTCACACTAAAGAAGCTTCATCTGACTTCACCTTACTCTTCAGAACGGTGCTAGTGTGATGAGAAAGTACCTTTAACGTAACGATTAGAGAAGCAGTGCAGGCTAGAATCAAAAAGGAGTGCAGGATTAGACTGCACCTTTTCCTCTTGTAATCTGCCCATGGGGTTGTCAAGATAGGCCACAAAGATGTTGAAGGGAAGATGAGTGTGTCTCCATGCAGGAAAAGCAGTAGTAAAAGTTCTTCTGTTACCAGAACCGCAGCGCAGACAGGATCAGCATAGCTTTTATCACAGAGGATGAAGCCACTGACCAATTCCCAGAAGGCTCCCTAATGCTTTCCCACTTCTGCTGAATGCAGAGCCTGATTTCATTTTCCAGGACTGAGCCGCTCACAGCCACACACCAGTTTAAGGTGGTGAGCAAAATCCATGACAGAAACATCTTGTCTGGATGGAGATACAACTGGTAACAAAGTATACAAGGAATTTCTACATCTGGTTATCATTAAAGCATCTCAGCCCCCAGGCTGCCCTCTGCTAGCGCACTGAATCCAAGCACGCTTCAGAACACGCGGCAAAACAAGGCGTTAAAAACACAGACCATGGAGGACTCTTCAAGGAGCACCAGCTATACAAAAGAATCTCAGATGTAGACTGATTGAAGTTGACCTTACTCATTTAGTTTATTTTCTTTTTAAAAAAGACAGTACAAGACGTCTGTTTTCAAATCAGTTAAAAAATGTGAACAAGTTTCCTTAAGAAATAGAACAATCTTTATTATTTAGAGCACATGTTGAACAGGTTGACAGTTCCCTACGGAGCAATACATACAGGAAAACTAGTGGTTTTATAACAACAGGCAGTCAGGTGAAACTTGGATGTTTTCTGAACCAGTTACCTGCGCATCAGTCTAGGAGTACTTCGAGCTCTGAACCAACAGACTTGCAAACAAAGATGAAGCTGCAGGTTTTTGCAAGGAAACCTCCCGTATTGTTGAATTTTGAGAGCAGTTTGCACTCACCTTCTATAGCGTTTCTTGGAAATCGTGAACCGTTAAAAGAATTTGCGTGGTCAGATGGATACAGTGTGACAACTACTCCTTAACAGAAATGCACGTGTAACTGGTGCCGCTAAACATCAGTCACAAAATCACTAAAAATCTAAAGGAACTTCTGCATTTGAGGATAGATTAATAGGAAAGTAATTAGATCCAGTTGCTTGTTGTTTTTTCTTAATTAAAAGTGGAAAAGTCTTGAAGCTTGTCTCAGGATTAAACTAATAGTAGTTCTCCACTTTCATTAAACTGAATTTCAGTAACCGATGCAAAATTCAAGCTGTAGATTACAAGCTCTAGTAAGCATTATCTACCCATACTTGCTTCCTTGGCTAGTGTCAAGATTAAACTGTTTTCACCTCCCCAAAATAAAATAAAAATTACTGAAAGAAGGGTATTTTATGGTTTGTATACAAACATGCCACATACATTTCTACAACCCTAGAAAACACTAAGAAAACACTAAACCAGCTCTGATGCAGGCTTAACTCATTCTAAAGGGGGTTGCAGGCAACATTATGTTCATTAAATTACTAGTTTAGGCAGCTCATGTTATGACATCTGCAGCAAAGCCACACTTACCTAGAAGTCTAAAAGACCCTTTTTTTTTAATTTCTTTTTTTTCCATGCAGTAAAAACTATGTATGACAGCACAAGGAAGGCAGAGAAAATTAGTGCAGCGAGGGTTAGTCTCTACAGAACCGCAGTTTAAGAACAGTCTGGTTGCGCTGCATTTCCGAAGCTAGTTATCCTTTCCATACAGCAAGGAAAAAAACAGGTGTTGTGGGTCCATCTCAGACTCGTTTGGCTTTTGCATTCTTTACATTGATTAATGCTACACAGCAATCAAACGCCAAGTACGTTAAACATTCAGAATGCCAATGGCGGGCAGTTCTAACGTGAATTTGGATAGGCAGAGAACCGTTCAAGGTGAAGGTTTAAAGACAGCTCAAGCTGCAACAACAGATACTGGCTCATTAAATGAAAGCATCTTTAAACAACGGTCATTCAAAGCAACAAGACAGACCAGTTCTGTGCAGAGTATGATATAAAGTTAAGTGCACTTTAAAGTTCTGGAATATTTAGAAAGGTTATTCCCTTTAAACTGATGCCAGCAAAAAAAGCTTGCATTCATTTAGCAGAGCTCTGCCTCAGCTGAGTATTTTAGTTGATAGCCAAGGTATAATAAGTGATGAAGAATTCGGTGCCTAACAGTAAATTCTAGGTTTTTTTAAAAGGATTTGGAAACAGCACTGAAGTCTTCCTATATATCCACCATTTGGCAAGTATAGGTTACCCATTTTGTTCGTACAGTGAGGGCATAGGAATGATTCCTGAAACTACACCAAGGCAGGATTAAACTACCCGAATTCTGTCAAAGCTAAGTAAGTTACTGCTGTCACTTCAAAAGATCACTTAATCATCAGCCTAGAGTTCATTTCTATAGAAGACAAAGTTGCTACTGGGCATCGTATAATCCTTGTTAAACAGGAGTCAACACGGTGACTAATGCTGCCAGCTTGACCCACAATTACGACAACAACGAAGGAACGCGGAGGAGAGAAGCAAGTACAAATTCTATGCTATTCTGGAAGTTGCCCAATGCACATCAGTTTAGAAGGTGTTCTTGTTTCAGGCCACAATTTGTAAAAAGCAGAAATAAATCCTGAACACTTTAGGGGTTTTTGCAAGATAAACTCCTTATCCTAGCAATTCATCCAGTACTTGACATCTTCAAACCAGCTATGAAACCCACGTTGTCTTCTTAGAGCAGGAAATCTAAAATCGTAGTTCTGCTTCATCTGAGATAAAACATTCTCTCTCTGTTTCTCATCTCCAATTAGCTGTGGCTAGTAATTACTCCTAAGTTTTGGGTCTTTTTGGGGGACTTCAGAACTTGCACTTGCTTTGTTTAGAGTGAAATCGGAACAGGAATCACGTTTAGATTCACAAAGTTTGATATCCAGCATAGCTTTTTCTTCTGCCAATTATGTAAGCAACCACTATAATGGCAATCAAGCCAGCAAGAGCAGCACCAACTACAATGGGGATTAGGATGCTGTCATCATCCAGCGAACACTCCTGGGCTGTAGATGAGAAAAAGGTTGCAACAAGGAATAAATAAAGACAGAATACTTGCCGAGCGTGGTATAAAAAATATATGAAGGTGCTCAAAAATCAAGTATTATTATATCTTTAAACTGAGAAAGAACTGCAGAGGTCTCATGGGTGTATCTAGCATATATTAAGCATTATAATCACTTGTAACATTTGATAAACTACAGCAAGCTAACGGTGTACGAGTTTTCACGCGCACAAGATCTGTACTAAACAAGGGAGTAGCCGCTCTTCTACCTTTAAGACAGAACCAGGCTTCTTTATTTCATGCTTAAGGCAAGGCTGGTGCTTTTACTCATTAAGAATGAAGCAATCTAGATTTGGTATCAAGAACCTATCCAGAATGGAGACGTGTTACAGAGAGATGAAATAACTGGCATTAGGAGGAGGAAGTTGTAGACAGGAGGGGGATGGGCTCTTCTCTCAGGCAATTTGCGACAGGACGAGAGGGCACAGCCTGAAGCTGCGCCAGGGGAGGTTTAGGTTGGATATTCGGAGGCACTTCCTCACAGAAAGGGGGATAAAACATTGGAATTGGCTGCCCAGGGAGGTGGTGGAGCCGCCATCCCTGGAGGGGTTTAAGGAAAGACTGGATGCCACACTTAATGGCAGGGGTTAGCTGAGTGGTGGTGGTAGGTCATAGGCTGGACTCGATGATCTAAGAGGTTCTTTTCCAGCCTTAATTATTCTATGATTCTACGATTCTAAGTTGAACTACAGAAAGAAATGGGACTCCAGCTCTTAAGAACATACTAAGATCAATACTGTTCACACTGCAACACTGCACATATCTGGGGAGTTAACTTACCTCTGCCTGAAAAAGGAAGTCAAAAAAATCTGCACCTAATCTACCTGTCTGCAGACCAGTCAAGTCTGATAAGACACGCTGCAGGTATTATCATCAAGTCCAAAGATCAGGTTACTCTGAAGATTAAGAAATAGGTCATTTAAGATGTTCCCATTTTCCCCAGACAAGACCAGGATAACGTAGCAAACACCAATTTCAGATTCTTTCTTTAGTTCTGGATAATCATGACTGCCTCTGAAAAAAGCTCTGTCAGTTTGCTTTTCCCCTTAACACTCCTGTTCCTTAGACTGACAAGTAAACAGAAACGAAACACCTCACAGCATTACCAAAGTCCACTTCTGCTGAAGTTTTGTCCCATTTTCTTTATATATTTGAGCTACAAAAAGCTGTAAGTGAAGATGATGTCAGGTAACCTCTAACCTACTCTGCAAGTAAATGCTTAAGTCAGCATCTCTGGCCCCTTCAAGTTTTATGAAAGAACCAACATATCCACTGGGCATTTTTTACATAAGAACAAAACTTGCCTTGAACTTGAATGTCAGTCTCAGAAATTCTGTTCATTTCATGTGTAAAAAAAATACATAAAGTGCTCGTGTCCAAAGCTGGTGCTTTTTAGCAAGTTAAAATTTTGCAAGCATTGCAAGAACGAACACAAAAAAAAAACCTCTTACCTGTAGAAAACTTATTTTCCTTCACAAGGAATGGCTGAATCCATAGATTAAAAGTATGTACTTGAAATTCCTCATTAACCTCGAGAGTTTGCTCTTTTTGGCACATGTAAGAACTACCAAGGAAAGCATCCCACTTGCTGAAATTGTTGTTATCTGCATTTGAAATTACTAAAAGAAGGGGAAAAAAAAAATAAAAGGAAATTTGCATGCCCACTTTAAATGCAAGAGAGTTATTAACACAATTGTAAGACTAAGGAGCCGAGTCTACAAGGGCCAACTTCTCAACACTGACTATTCTGAAAAACAAGGTAGTCTGAAATGTGATTGATCTGCTTAACCAGAAGATGTCAGGTACTGGCGTTATTACAGTACCTAGCAGTAACCCATCCTCCATGCAGACATGACATTAGGATTTCCTTGAACCTGCAAAATTGCAGAGCCAGGAGCATTTTAGCTTTAGTGCCCTTTTAACTGCAGTAGCTGTGACAACCAACTATAAAAAAAAAAGCAATGTAGTTTTGATTTGGAAGAATATATACTTTAGTTTTTGAAGGACTGGTCTCTTTTCCCAGTGAGAGTGAAGTGGAAGTGGTTGGAAGATACGGCAGCATTTTCAAAGAAGACAAGGGCTGGTTTAGGAAAACCAAAAAGCTTCAGAGTTGGTGTTTCACTGTATTTCCCACCTCAAGAATTCTGTTACGGAAAACAGTTATGAAGAAACCGTCTTAATTTATAGATGTTTATCACAAAGTAAGAGGCCTCATTAGCAGAAGTTTCAGGAAAAGAGAATGACCCCACCCTGCTCTTTAAAGTAACCCTTCCAGTCATTTCTGCTTATTACCTTTGTTCCTACCAACTTAAAAACTTCAAGTAGGAAACAATGGTAAAAGCATGAGCAGCGTTGAAAAAAAGTCGGAAGTATTTGATAAATACAGACATTGAATAAAAGCTTACACTTGCTTTAAGGCAGATACTATTTCTTACCAGAACCATTCAGATGGTTGAGCAGCGTAACGTTCACCTCCTTCAGATAAAATTTTTGTGCACCTGCACTCACGTTTTTCTGTTTAAGAAGCAAGAGCCAACAATCAGTGTGTAATTGGGCATTTTTAACTCTAAGAACACACGCTTTACACAGGCTAACACATTTACCAGTCTTACATTTTCTACAACTTTAACTCAATTAATTCTCCCTTTGTCTTGAGGCCGGTTCCGCTTCGATATGGGAACAGCCTACTACTGGAAAGCAGGATTTTACTATGAGTGATGACCACACAATGAAGTGGAAACTTAGTTTAAAAGAAAAGAAGTTACTTACAACAGCGAACGTGAAGCCAACCAACGTGCTGTTGCCATCATTCAATCTCAGAGTAGCCGTTGTGTTGCCGCACGTCCCATCTGCGGTAGTTGTCTTTGGATTGATGTTGATCAGGACAGGCTGAAATACAGACACACCAGGTCAAACACATTCAGCTGCCACCAGGAATCCATTAGATCAATCAGCAGCAGTCTCAGGCTACAGAGAGCTTGTCACGACGATGACAACAGGAAGACTGAGCCTGGCTTCTATTGAGCCAAGGCTGCTTCAGCTAAGTGTACATGCTGGTAATACTGAAGTAAATAAATAGCCCACTGAAGCCTTATTTTGTTGACCTAATACAACAGGTTAGCTTTGGCTCCCTCTGTGGGGAATGCCAGTATCTGCAGGGACCAATTGCCTCACCAGTTACAAAACTTCCAGGCTTTTAATGATGTTAGAGGCACTCCCAGTTAACGAGTTACACTAAATCCACGTGTAAGGTTTTGAAGGTAGGTATTATGCCACAAAACTGTTCTGATGTCAGAGGCGTGCTATTTAAACTAATCAGAAGCAGTTCTGGACAGCCAGCAAATACCCTGCCCTCACATTTTGTACCAAATAACTACAGCAACCTTTCTATCCTTCTAAAATAGGATAAGCACCTTATCTTGGGAAACATTGAGCTGCAGCCCCACGGAAGCCAGGAAACAAGTTGTGTTTCCACTTTTAAGAGAATAGTTTCCTGTTTTTGGATTCTCCACAGGTTTGGGAGCAGTGGTTGGAGCAGGTGATAAAGTGGTGGTGGATGCAGTAGTCACGTTGGCAGTAGTAGGCAGAGCAGTAGGCGCAGAAGTAGGTGTATCAGCAGAACATCTGGACTCTGGAAAGGAATTTTAACTATTTCAGTGCTGAAATTGTATTAAAGTCTTATGACTCAGAGGTCAGTTCAATACAGATGCCAATTTCTCTGCTGAAATCTCAGCACGTTGGTAGCCTGCTAATCACCAGGGCAGAAGCCTCCAGCTCAGCACTCTGGCACAGCATCCCAGACAATTCACAGTTACCTCTTATTCTCAGAAATTCTGTACTGCCCGTGGTTTTAAATCCATGTAGCACATGCAGTACTACTTCCCTCTGATGGAATTATTTGAAACACACAGACAAAGATTGCTAAGTGGTGTCATGGTTTAAGCCCAATTCACTCTATCCCAACCCAAACCAGTATAAACGGTTCCAGAAGTGTGGTACGCATTTGCTGTAGGCAAAGCAAGTAACCCCGGTAAGCCATATGTAGCAGGATCATCTCTTTTCAGCTGTCGAGCTCTGACACTTAAGTGAAAAAGCAGAGGCTACCACTGAAAACGGAAGACAGCCAGTTAAAAATTTTGAAGCTCCAATGATCTAGACAGCAACAGTAGTTCTGCAGTGCTTGTGTTTAACATCCCGGTTACTAGAATACCCACTGGCATGGGAACAAGGTACATCACTACACATTACTAAGTCGTTTCTACTCATCCGTTTTTCCAGTAACAAAGGAAGATGTACTAAAGGATATTTACACTAACGTTATTCAACACAGCACATCTTAAAACTGGCGGTTTCTTTATTATAGGACTTTGCTCCCTGCACAAAGGTGTAACACCACAAAGCTCAACCACAAATTGGAACGCTCACCTTTTTTACTGATTGTGCCATTCTGAACAAAAGCTTGCACAGTAACATTCCAGAAAATCTGTGTTATGTTTTCTGCTTCAAGAAAGTCAGCATTGTGGCACACAAAGACGTTATTCAGTTGAACTGGACTCATAGTATCCTTCACAACAATAGTAACTGGTCCTACAAATAAGCACAAATATTTTAATTCCCTGTTAACTACAAGAACAATTGTTACCTTTTATATAATTCCATAACACAAAGAGTAAGAGATAATTAAGCTTAGCAATCGTAACCTCTCTTGAATATTTTACCTACGTGTCCTGACCCGAAGTGCTAAGTAACACAGAGAAGTAATTAAACTTCCAGATCTAAACAAGCCATTAGAAACATGATCCCTTTTACTTAAATTTTTATTTAAGGGAAAAAAATTTATCCTATTATTAGTAGGTATTAATGCACTGAAAGCTCAACACTGTATTGCTTTGCTAGGTGGAAGGTCAAGCAGTGCACACTAAAATGAATCCTCCACATGTCTGTTGCCTACTAGCAGCACCTCACTGATCAAAGCTGTTCACAGAGTTAACCTTCCCCTTCTGTTGCACTTATTACGCGTTCAGTGAAGCTAACTAGTCTGTGTTCTTCTCCACAGGCAGGTATGACGAACAATGGTTAGGCAGGATGCGGCACAGAAGTCATTAGATGCATCACTAGCCTTTCTAACTTTGAAGAAGCCAACCAAGCTCAGGTACACAAGACCTGACACTTGTGGCTGAGACTGTTTTCCAAGCAGGGCTCCGCACTGAACATTACCTCTTCTTTTCGCATCGGGAAATGCAGCAGTATCGTTGGTGTTGTAGGTAAACGTGATGAAGTTTCCCTGGTAAGTTTCGTTGGTTTTTGTGAAGTTAACGCTCCAAGAATGACCTTCTCCAAACTGCACTGCCAGAAGTGCAGCTTGTGTGTCGCTGCCACAGATGCTTCCGTTGTGCGTCACGTTGGACAACAAATTCAACGTTGTGTTTTTCTAGAAGAAAAGGGTGACTTAAACGGCTTTCACAGAGAGCAGCTCTTCCCCATGACATTGTTGTCAACCTGCTGGAGTCAAGAGGGAACCTCGCACAAGATTAGCGAGATTATTTTAGGCTATTCTATGAAATGACGAAAAAGGCTCCCTGGCACGTGGCTTTGAAAGGCGACATATCAGATTCGAGTACAAAAGTACAAATCTAACTTGGCTGTAAACCTTACCAGTGCTGAGCTGCAATTATATTTACTATCTGCGCTAAGAACATTGTTACACTGACCCACAAAACCCATCTGAGTAAGTGCAATAGGGCGCCTACAGTTATTTGTATTAATAATTGAGAACTTCTGCTTTATTTTAAAAGGAGTATTTAGGAATATTCTTGACATTTGACTTAGTAAAAAAAAAAAACAAAACCCCAAACACCATAACAAAAAGGTAAAATACCCAAACGTCCTACGTGAAAGTGTATTTAAACTTTTACCCAGGACAAACCAGAGTTCTCAACAGAAGTCACCTCTAAATACTTACATAGTCACCACTGTTTGTTTCATATTTTATTAAGAACTTCATCATCCATTTTGCATACAGGCACGTAGCATTAGAGGCATCCTTTACATCTACTTCCACTGCGTATGACTGGAAAATACCTGTGAGATACGATTATTTCTTAATTTTCTAGAACTATCTAAGACGACAGCTCACTACAAAGTAGCAAACTATTTTCGGACTGGATGCAATTTGCTATACACTGAAAGAGTAGCTCGATTCCTAACTAGTATTAAAACTAGAAAGCACATCATGAATTCATCAAAGCTCAGTAAAAACTGGGAGGATGTTTTGTAGACTATTTACTTGGCAATAACTTACAGAGAATCATAGAATGTAGAACGGTTTAGGTTGGAAAGGACCTTGAAGATCATCTCATTCCAACCCCCGGCCACGGGCGGGGACACCTCCCACTAGATGAGGTTGCTCAGAGCCCCATCCAGCCTGGCCTTGAAGCCTTCCAGGGATGGGGGATCCACAACTTCTCGGGGCAACCTGTGCCAGCGTCTCACCACCCTCACAGAATCACAGATGGTTTGGGATTGGAAGGGACCTCAAAAGATCGTGTAGTCCAATCCCCCCATTGCCGGAGCAGGACCACGTAGACCGAGTTACAAGTGAAGAATTTCCTCCTAGCACCTAATCTAAACCTCCTCTCTAGATTTCAACGAGCATTTGCTTTCCGGTGACAAACCAAGCGCATGAACGCAGCACTTTCAGCAGCTCGCAGGCCAGAGTCTTCCTTATTATCTCATCTGTTTCCCCAGCGACGTGACTCCAGCTGACCTCTGGGCGATGACACTGGGCTGTTTCCAGCCTGGCTCCACATTTCTCTGGCTCACACAACACGCACCTTAAGCCCCCCTCCCCTCTTTTTTTCCCAGCTAACTTTCCCCAGCTGCCGGGTGTCTAACCCAGGCCATCTCCGGGGGCTGAGTGGGCTCCCTGCGGCCTGGGCTAGCAGCGGGCCGGCCGCGCTGGCCACGGCCCCGCCGGTGACCCCGGGCCGGGCCCCGCCGGGCTCCCGCAGGCCCCGCACCCCGCCT
>WEIS01056280.1:291-15997 GCA_013389965.1 Todus mexicanus | reverse complement strand
TTATGCACTTGAAACAAAATGACCTGGGCGAGGTTATGTGAATGTCCCCACATGTTTCAATAGACGCTTGTAAGGGCGTCCTACAGCACCTATGTGCAATGGTGAAAAGAGCAGGTGATTTTTATTCAGAAAGTACTTTACCCATTTGGAAACACACTGAAAACAATTGTATAGTTTGTTTAGTTTTAAATCTTGTGTCTGTGTTTTGTCCATATAGCTCAAACTCTTGTTTAGCCCCAGGTTCCTCTGAATTGTCCCTTTGAATGTTTTCTATGAGAATAAAAAAAAAATCCTTTTCTGTCTTTTAAATAGTGCTGTGGTTTTTTCTTCCCTGCAGAGAAATGTTATTTTCATTGGATTTCTGTATCTCATTGTAGTGTAAGAAAGAACAGTTTCTCCAGGTATATCAGTAATGCAAATATAAATCAAATTTGAACAGGCTCTACAAGTTGTATTCAGTTAGATATAAATGCAGGAGGCATCTTATGCAATTATGCACCTGAGAGTGAACTGAGAAGAAATTTCTTACATTTGAGAAAACGTCTGAGACTCTCTTCTGACTTATAAGCAGAACACCTTAGATTTGCCTTACTGTGATATGCCACTATTGCATGTATATGTATGCATGTGTATGTCTGTATATGAGATAAACATTCAAGTGCAAATGGTCTTGTGCAAGAATGTTCAATCCTTTAATTCTCTTCACTGCTATCCAGATTTCTAATGTATTTTGAGGTGCTTAAGATGAACTTTTTGGGATTGATCTTTATTTGGGGTTTCACGGTGCTGCCTTAAGTTAGAGGTGGGGTCTGGCCCTGCTAGATTGGGATCTCATGACTTTTTTTTTTTTTTTTTTCATGTGCAGGAAGTGTGCATTGATGTTTTTTACAATATATATACAGCTTCTTTTCCTGTAAATATAATATAGCACAACTCAGTGACCTGATAAATCCTCATCTTTTATTCACGTTCTGAAAGATTCCCTGGGTGATCATTCACATATGACTTAGAAGAATGCTGGCAGTTGGATTTTCAGGAATTAGGAGGCTACCAGGAGAGTGTGATTGTCACAGAGTTAGAACAGTATCTCCGACTCATAAAAAGGATATTGTATTTTGAAAAAATTGGTTTGCAGTAACACTGTGATATCAATATTTCTCTTGACTCTAAACTGCATCCACTGTGGCTTTTTCATTATATTGTACATCAGCATTTTAATTGAAAATAATTTATCAGTACTAGGAATATTAAACTAATTTTCTTTCATTTACAAAATAAACATTACTTTAGAATCTGCGATGGCTTTAATAATAAAGACTGTATTATGTGCATAAACATTCCAATTTAAACTAACTTAAATAAGGATGATAATGAAATTATATGAAATTATGTGTTGAAATATTTGCTTTCCACCCCTTTTCTTTCTCCAAAATAATCAGGATCCTTTCACCATGACTTAATCTATGATCAATGCATATTGCAAAAATATCATCAAGCCCAGAACCCATAAACACTTTAGCAATCCAGCTAGTAAGATACACTTTATTATTGCTTTGTTATGTCTTACTAAATTGCAGAAAAAGTAAATTCATTCTGCTGTTATAAACCAGCCCTGCCCTGGGCAGCAGACTAAGCTGCAGTTGAGAGTTAGAGAAATAAAGGAGGAGTTCTATTGAGAGCTCTGTATTTTCATTTTGTTTTTCCTCCTCATGCATAGGTGTATGGTTTAGGTTCTTCATTTGAGTTTGTGAGTCAGAATGTTTACTGTCAGAATTATGTGCTTTTAACCAAATGCTGTCAGCATTCAGATATCTTTTAGACACTTGGATCTTTCTCTGTCCTTTTCAGCTGAACTTGTTTTCAATGCAAATTTTATATTGCAGCATAGGTAATTTTGCTGTGGTTATAAATTTATGGTTGTAACACTCCCTATGGAAAAAAATTGAACACACATTGACAAAATGAACTAAAATAGTTTCATAAATGGACATGCAACTCTGCAGAATGTATCAATGAAAGCCTCTGCTACGCATTTATTCAGGCTTTGCTCATGCAAAGAAAATGCTGGGGCAAGTTCACTTTTGTTCTGCAAGAGAAGGGCAGAGGTGGAGGTCAGATGCTGGTGTTCTTATCAGCACTGAGTAATGTCTTTTGAGGTTTGGTGTTTGATAAGAGTGGGCAGAAGCAGAAGGTGGAAAAGGCACAATGGGAGTTGGTCTGTTAATGACAGCTCGTATCCTGTGCTCTCGCTTCCTGCTGACCTGGGAGGTGCCTCAAAAAAGGCCACTGACTGACTACAGAGCAGTCTCTCGTCTTCTCTGGGGAGCTGGCTGCTCCTCGTTCCCAGCTGCCATGTCAGTTAAAAGATAGCTAACAAGATATTTAATGCTTTCCTAATGTATTTCATTAGCCACGTCTCATCACTGCCACATCCATCATTGTGGAGGACAGCAAGGCAAACAGCACCACTGAATAGGGGAGGGAAGATTTATCTTTTTTTTTTTATTTTCTTTTTCTTTTTTGTAATGCATCTATTGAAATATATTTTGCAGCCTGGAATAATTTGGTTTGCTGAGATACAGTAATAATATTCAGGGACACCATGTGTATATAGCTGAAATGTTGGATATCCAACAGAAAAGAGGTCAGTTGTTCCACTGCCATCTGTACTCCTGGGGGACAGCAAATGCAGGACCTTACCAACACAAGCATAGTCAGCCTCAACACAGTTGATTTAAAAGACTCGTGAAGAGAAGGTAGCTCTTACAGTTTCCACGGACTGCTATGTCAGAGAAGGCTCAGAGCTCTCAATTTCTTGTAATATTGAAATAACCTTCCTTGTTATTATCCTCAAATGTATTTTATCTTACCCCTTTGGAGAAAGTTTGTCGAAGAGCCTTCTGCTCCTTGTGTACAACATGTAGGACTCTGCTTCCTCACATGCAAAGCAGAGACTGGCAGTGCCTGTGAGGTTTCCCTTTTTCCACGCCTGCTGCCTCCTGCTCCGGGAGTGTTTGCAGAGCCAGCGGGGTGGACCAGGGAGCGACAGCAGCAGCTGCTGGGTGCCGCAGCAGGAATGTGGACCCACCTCTTCTAAGGATCAGCTTCTTGCCCTCGGCTCCCAACCGCCTGCAAGGTAAGCCTGCTGCATATAGAGTCCCAGCAGCTCTGTCATGCTCTTAATTTCTGCAAGGAACATGCCAATGAAGTACTAGCTAGAAATGCTGCCGAGGTCTTGACGTTTCCAGGCATGTGCATGTGATCTTGGGTGGAAGTGCTAGAGTGACATAGGCGATGATTGCTGGTGTGGTGTGCTGGGGCTGAGAGAAAGAAGGGCACTAGAAATAACCTGGAAAACTTAATTTATGGCTTTGCTGAACTGGTGGTTACAAGCAGTGAGGGAGCCTACTCAGTTTTGTGCTTGTTTTCATTTTTAACTTTTTGACTTAAGTGTGAGACAGAAACTTTCCACATGGGACCTCTAAAATCACTGTGGATGTGATTTCTGTATTAGTCTTAGGGTTTTTCAACTGATCTATGTGACTTAGGTGGCTTTCAACTGAGTATAGGACTGAGCACATCGGGGTCAGAATTAATACTTCTGACTGTTGAACACTTGTGGTGTGTCTGGTGCTGAGAAAGTAAGAGATACTAGCTTAAGACAGAAGCAAGACATTTATGACGCGACATACAGTCTCTGGGCTATGACCGAGTCAGGCTGAAAAAGTAAATATGCAAAGTAAAAGAATTACAGTAGCCCCATGAGTGAAAACACAGCTGAGTGTGACATGCAAACATCATGGTAGTCACTTGCTTCCTTCTCCAAGAACAGCAGATCAAGTGAGAAGAAAAAAAAAAAACCAAACAACAAGACAAAACCAAAACCATCTGCTTAAATCATTTATTTACACAATACCACTATTTTGGGTATTGAGCACTTGCCTCCTACAAAAAAACCCAAAACAAACCTCCCCCTGCCTCATCAACTTCATCTCTTGGTCTCTTGTTAGGTCCTACTCTGAGAAGAAAAACAGGTGTCAAGAGATCAGTGACTGTAATATAAAGAAGTGCTTGAAAATAGCACAGTAATTTAGGCAATGCTTAGAACATGCTTTTTACTTAGCACCTGTTTACTATGATTTCCCTCACAAAGTAAAACAGGAAATATACAGTTATTAACAGTGGTTTGGAAAGTCCTTGGAGTAAAGTAATCATTATTTCTATAGGAATAGGAAGTGTACTCCAATAATTATGAAAAATGAAATTCTCGTACGGCTAGGAACATTATCCTCTCTTGGGTTTAGTGTTGAAATCTCATGCTAAACAAGATGTGGTAGATAACAAGGTGATACGAGCCTTTCTACGCTATCTACAGGATCCTTATGTATTGGCATCTAGACAACAGAAGTTCCCTGCATCCAGTATTTCTTGTGCTCTGTGATTTCAACATGATGGCATGAAATTTGTTGTCATATTCTGTTGTGTTCTTAGCTTTCTACTCCTCATGTCCAATGCGGTCTGCCCCAGCTCCTTAGCACTTGCACAATCAGCAGCATGATGCATCCAGAATACAAATTTCCATTCACAAGAAATGGAGCAATTGGACCTTTGCCTATCCTAATATTTTAATTGATCCTAATATTTTAATTGCCACNGCTATTATTTTATTTGCCTCTTTTTCTTTTTTTTTTTTTTTTTTTGTTGTTAAGCTTTTCACAGAATCTCTTGTTGGGGCTATTGTAGCCACATAGTGGAAGGGGAAGGAGTTAATATTTTTCTTGTGAATGTTATGAGACACTTTTACAAGGATATTAAGGGAAAACCCACTTGCTAAACTGCATATTCTCATGAGTATTTTATTGGAACTATTATGAGTAAAGTCACTTCATAGTCACTCACTTGGGGCTTTCTGTAGTGATCACCTTTGACATTACACGTGGGTGGGCTGACACATTAGAACAGTATAAGTACAGAGTATTAAACATGATTGAAGATTAAGTTTTAGGGTAGGTAGTACAAGCGCTAAATTACAGCATAAACTCCAGATAAAATCTGTCACTGCTGGTGTTGGTCTGTATGGAGTTATACATCCCAAGCCCTACTCTGCTGGCTTGTTGTACCACTGACAGCCTGCTCTTTTACCAACATGGGGATCTGTTCCCCAGCATGAGGAGGGAGCAACTTCCCCGGGAGCTGCTGTTTGGGAGGCTGCTGGCAGCCAGGGTATCCCAGCCACCAGTGGGACAGGGCTGGGGAGTGCATCAAGCACACACAGCTGAACATGCCCACATGAGACGCTCTGGTCCTTGTCTGTGATTTAAAACCATCCAACTGGACAGGTTAATGGGACTGGAGATGCTTAAGGTTTTTCACCTGAGCTACAGGAATGGCCAGTAACGTAAGCAGCAGCATAATGTCAGCTGCAGTTTAGATCTCGCTGAAGATCTCCTTTTAGGACGTTAAGTGGTGCAAAGGCTTATGCAGGTCCCTCACCACAGGGTTAAGTTTCAGCCTTATAGAAAAGATTTTGGGAGATACGAATATCTTAATACTGTTTGCCATCCTGATGAAGAGTGGAAAAGAACTACAGCTTTCCTCTGGGTATTATGTTGCTTACTCCTGTTCCTTTTATCCCAGCATTTCCAGGAGGCACAGTGGGGTTTATTTTTACTCTTGTGACATCAAGCTCATATTTATTGCCTCTACTACATCAGCCCTTATAGATTTGACTGGTTCTTTGTGTTTGCCTTGCCACATTTGCTCTTCTGCTGGCTGTCTTACACTTCCGAAACAGAAGGTAAAAGAGAGACTAAAGAAAAATAACTGTCATTGGAATAACTTTTTATTTGTTCTGAAGAATGTTTCAAAACTAGAACACTCTAAGGTAGTTGCAGGGGGGGAGGTTGTCAACTTTTCATATGTAAACTGTATCTGCTGTTGTGCGATGACTTCTCTGACTGCCTTTTCTTCCTATTCAAGGCTTTAAAGATCATGTGAGTATCACTTCTATCAAGAAACAAGCAGAGTAGAAAAGATTATGCCTAGTTTTGGCTGTGATTTCCACAAAGACAGCTGGATAACGATAGATGAAGAAGGTTTTTACAGTTACTTATTTATCTATTTGTTTGTTTTGGAGGAGTCTTTTATTACTACTGTGTTGAAAGGAAGAGAGGGGAAAGAATGAGTGTTTTCTTTACAAAGGTTTTGGAGAGGTGCTTGAACTGCCAACTTTACAGAAGGTTATATGTTCCTTAATGAGACACATACTAAGCAGAAACCACATTCTTGTTTAACAGTAGCAAATGTACCCTATGTGATTCTATGTTGTCGTGCTTCCCCTTCACTTGCTGGTACATGCAGAACCAGCCTTGTGTGTGAATCACGCCCAACACAACATGAGCCCAGTTGATGTGGCAACCAGAGGGCGTGTTATAAACCTCGGCATCTGCAGCAGAGTGCCTAGAGGTTCCCCTGGCACTGCAGTTTCTAATATTGGCCTCCTGACTTTATCATTGTGAACCAGGGCCAGGTTATTCCTCTACAGTCAACTAACAGACTCCATGACCACCATCTGTATGGGTATTAGCTCCGTTTTAGATGTTTACTGGTCATTTCTTCAATATAGGAGTACTCATAGTGCCTGCTGAAAGTTTTGCAATTCCTCCTGTAGTTTGAAAATCCAAGATGTCATGTTCTGATGTTAGAAAAGGGGATTGCACCCTGTATGGAGGTATTTTAGTATAGCTCAGTCCCGAACACTTGACAGGGAAAGACCAATAGTCATTCTAAAGCACCATTTAAAAATATTGTTCTGCATGCTTTGTTTCTACATTGCAGAATGTGGTGCCAGCTAATATTTGTCATTTTACTTGATTAATAATCTCCATGAACACAAGTTAGTGCTGCTGAGACTATTCATCTTCGAAGACTTTTTAAGTATTAGTTTTTGGGGTAGAGCAGGCAAGGGGCAACTGAATAGGGCTGGTAACCAAAATCCCTCCTGAACAATTTGCTGTGATACCAAACCAAAGTTTATTGTTATCAGAGGCAGCTGCCTGTCCTCTCTCCACGCTTCCATTTGTGGATTTTCAACGGCTATAAATGGAAACATGCGCTGACCAGAAATCACCACAACGCTGCCTGATACTCCTCTCTTCTGACTAACATGTAGTCAGGTTAAATCACTTCTACTCAGGATATAAGGGTGTTGGGTTTTTTTCCCCTGAGAAATGGAGTTAGGAAAACATGAAAGAAAAATCTCAGGAAGAGAAGCTTTGGAGGAAAAGCAAATGGTAAGATATGTTGAGAAACGTAGACTTTTTAATTGCTTTTAAAAAATTTAATAATAAGGAAAGGCAAATAATCTGTTGCATTTTATAGGAGTATTTCCCAGCTTCCGTTAACCACTGACCTTGTAGATTAAAATTTCATTCACATACGTTAATTTAATTATGACAGTACATTTCTGTGGATATTGCAGAAATTTGCAAATGCGTTTTGTGTGCTTGTGAAATACAAAACCTGGAATCTAGTTCAATGCCAGTTTGTTATCGTAACCCATACTGATAGCTAATACTCTGTGGTATTCTTGGCTTTTTCTTCAGTGACTATTTCATGTCTTTGCACGTTATTTCCCATAACTTTAGATCAGTAAATGGCAGAAGAAGTTGTTTGCCTGTGTCTGGAACCTATCTGGAGCTTACTGAAAAGAGGTGTGACCAAAACAAATTACTAAGAGAAAGTGACAACAGTCAAAACACAGCTTATTCCTAATTAGCATAGGCTTGAAATGCAATTTATAATTTACTTGCGTTAGCAAGGTTATTTTCTTGATATCACAAAAAGGGCAGTTTATTCTTGGCTTCGCAAAACTGTGAAGAGAGGTGGCCATCATTTTTGCTAAGAAACAAATTAGCGCTGAATTTTTTAGCACTTACATTAAATAGTGG
Organism: Todus mexicanus; assembly: GCA_013389965.1. Classification (NCBI taxonomy): domain Eukaryota; kingdom Metazoa; phylum Chordata; class Aves; order Coraciiformes; family Todidae; genus Todus; species Todus mexicanus. The sequence continues at coordinate 8,048 of WEIS01056280.1, read as the reverse complement.
TGGTGTTGTGTTGGTTTGTTTTTGTGGTGGGCCAGCTTTTGCTCTTTTTTAATCTCTGTTTGTCGCTACTAGGCTTAGTTAAGTGAGACTCTGCAAGCTTGTGAGTCAGTTAATAGTTTTAAATACAACTTCACTGAGGAAAGGTGCATTGTGTAGGAAATGGAGGAAGTGCTAAAATAAAATAAAGACCTGTCCCTAAAGTACCTTTTATTCTTTTATGAAAATAAGCGTTTATCTAAAGGCTACTATCTGGAAGAACATTGCTAAAGCTTCAGCATGAAGTTATAATATGAGTACTATCTCATGTTTTACTTGTTTGTCTTCCTGTTAATGAATGAATACTATGGATCGTGACCTCATTTTGAATTTGTGGTTGATATATAAAATATAAGGATGACTCCTGAAAATTAAAAACAGTTGTAAAATCCACAAATGCTTTAGGAAAGCTTTCAAGGGAAATCTTTGAAATTCTGTTCTAGCTCATGTGTGAAGAAAATATATAGCAATGTAATCAGACAGTATGATTATCTAATTGCAAGCTCCATCCTGATGCACAAAAAAATTGAGCAGGAAACATTAAGTAAAGCTTTTTCAAAATACAGAATCCTTCATTCGACAACCTAATGATCTTCTGATGACTTTCTCTGTGTTACTAGTTAAATGTAATTTACTAATTTTATGAATGGCAAACTGGAGCAAATGGGGACCCCACGGATGGGAGCCATGTTACCACTTGTGCTGGGTCACCCACTGTTCAGTAATTTCAAAACTGAATCCTCTTAACACATCAAGCTGAGAGTGCCCTTGTTAGCAGCAGCAGGTCACATCCCTGCGGGTGCTCAGTGAGAGGGACGGAGGAGAGCCTGACTAGTTCGGTTTGATGGTGCTCTGCTGACAGAGAAGGAATGCTTTGGCCCCATGCCAGTCCTCCCACCCCTTTCCCTGTCCCCTTCCAGCAAAGCACTGGCCTCCTCTCTGTCCCACCTCCTTCTCTCTTTGCCTGTTTAGTCTTAATGCCTTTCCGATTGCTAGACAGATTTTACTTGCCCCCACATTTTTTCGCTGGTTTTGTAACTCCAGGGTTTTCATTGATTCTGCCCTTTTCTCCTTGTTACATGCAGGTTAGGTTGATGTTCAAACACTGCATAAGAGCACTGTCAGTCTGTGGAACAGACACTATTTGTACGTGTTACTGTTGATGTCTGTTCACATATTTATCTTCAGTATAGCGGACACATAAACTATTCCATATTATAGGTGCCATGAGATGTCCAGTTTTAAATATTATATCCTATAAACTGGAAGATACTGTATTTTTTCTATGTATATTTCATAGGAGCACAGAATAATTTGTGTACAAAGGGAGCTCAGGAGGTCTCTAATCCAACCTCCTGCTTCAAGTGACTATGGAGTTAGACCAGATTTCTCAGGGCTGACTGGTCAGGTCTTGAAAACCTCCAAGGATGGAGACTGTACAACCTCTGGGTGACCTCCTCTGCTACTGGGTCCTCATGGGGAACAAGCCCAACTACCTCAGCCTTTCCTCACAGAACAAGTGCTCTAACCCTGACCATCTTAGTCATCTCCACTGAACTCTTTTCAGTCTTTCAAAATGTTCTGTTGGAGGGCCCAAAGTTAAATGCCGTGTTCTAGATGTAGTCTAGTGAGTGCTGAGTAGAGGAGGATGACTCTTTCTATTACTCTACTGGTTGTGCTCCTGTTAGCACAGCCCTCAAAGCTGTTGGCCATCCTGGCTGTCAGGGCCCACTGCTGGCTCAGATTCAACAGCATCCTGGCTTGTATCAGAAATAGTGTGGCCAGTGGGACAAGGGAAGTGATCAGCTCCCTGTACTCAGCACTGGTGAGGCCACGCCTTGAGTACTGTGTTCAGTTTTGGGCCCCTCAGTACAAGAAGGACGTTTTGGTGCTGAGGGAACTGGGATTATTCAGCCTGGAGAAAAGGAGACTGAGCAGAGACCGCATCACTCTCTACAACTACCTGAAAGAGTAGTATCTGTCACAAGGTGGGTGCTGGTCTCTTCTCCCAAGTAACAAGTGGTAAGTAGGACAAGAGGAAATGGCCTCAAGTTGACCAGGGGAGGTTTAGATTGGACATTTGGAAGACTTTCTTCACCGAAAGGGTTGTCAAGAACTGGAGCAGGCTGCCCAGGGAAGTGGTGTCATCACCATCCCTGGAAATATTTTAAAGACCTGTAGATGTGGTGCTTAGTGACGTGGTTTAGCAGTGGACTTGGCAGTGCTAGGTTAGTAGCTGGATTCCATGATCTTAAAGGTCTTTTCAACCTAAACAGTTCTATAATGATTCTTGTAGAGTCAGTAGGGCTCACAGAAAGAGCTTTAAACTAGATTTGAAAGGGGAGGGGAGTAAAACCAAGCTTAATGGAGATAAACCTGGGAGCAGCATGCCGGTGTTTGACATGCAATGTGCTAGCAAGGTCCCCCCCAAAGATCTTTAGGTTCACTGTTTCACATTTGCTACAGCCAAGCATGTCACAGAGTATCACATCCCCAGCTGCTTCTTCCTAGTTTCCGAATAACAGATCCAGTTGTACATGACACTGGTTAGCCCGTTTGATGCCTGTACCAAGAATCTATCATTGACACCATCCTCTGGATTTCGTGCATCCTGACATTTTGTTCTCTAGCAGATGTCAGAGAAGCTAAAGTCTCCTGTTAGAAAACAGAGTCTGTGATCCAGATACTTCCTTGAGTTGTGTAAAGAAGTTGTTGTGAGGAGCGTCGCCCACCTTCTCACCCAGTCATGCTGTCTGTAGTGCAGTCTCACCATGATATCAGTCTCACTGCTTTCTTCTCTGGTCCTGACCCAGAAGTGTTCACTCAGACCTGTTGGCCATCTGTACAAGAACTCCCCACATTCAAGCTGCTGCATCACACAATGAGGTGTTCTACTCCTTATCTTCCCTGTCTTTATGAAGAGCTTGTGTCCATCCCTTGAAACACTACAGCCATGTGAGCCATCCCATCACATTTCAGTTATTTCTACAACATCATGCTTCTGTGACTAATATATACTTATGTGTGTAAGACAAATCTTGGCTTTGTATACTTCGTTACAAATATTTCTACGTATTTTCAAAAGAACAAAGTCTTTATCATCCTGAAAATATTCTGATTGCAGTGTGTCGATTAAATAGATACCGATTCACGCTCAAGGTATAGCCTTCATAGAGAACAACCAGTTTTATTAAGTGGTATTGTACCTTTACATTCACTGCTTACTGTGTATAAGATAAATAATATAAAATTCTCCACCACTTCAGGCTATTTTACTTAAAAATGTGTGAAATTTATTGTTAAAGAATTCTTGTCCTTGCTTTCTGAAGGAAGACTGCTTGACAGACAGAATCCTGAAGCGTCTTTGTGTGGAGCTGGCTGTGGAAATGGAATATAATGGAGGGCCCATTTTCTGATGGGAAAATAGAATGACTCACTATAAAATAGATTGGACTAAGCAGATGGACTCAATTTTCCTTTTCATAGTTTTGATTTTAGCATAGCTCAGAAGGACAGAGTAATTTTAGAGTTTCCCTGTTGAAATGATGGCTCAGCTCTAAATAGGCTGTTTATGTTCTGAAACCCTCCTCCATTAATACATATTGCCTCTGTTATCTGAAATTATTTTAATTATATTTCGCACTTGTCTGTTTCCTATTTGATCCCTTCTCTCCCCATGAAAATACAACACATAAAGCATCATATTTAAAATAATGTTTGTGTTGTTATGTCTAACAGGGAACATTCAATCTTTGTACTTTAGTTCGCATTATAAGGGTTTCTTTTACTTTCTTGTTACTTAAGTAGTGATAAAGCAAAGCACAGTCATGTAGAGAAAATAAATGAAACCAAATGAATATATGGATCAGAAAGAATGTTGTTAAGATGAGGTTTTGGTTGAGAGGATGTACTCTGTAAGCAAGGGCTGCAGGACTCCATTCAGAGAATTAGCATTTGCTTTTCACAAACAATATGTGGATCCAGCTCATACCAACGAAAGCAGTTCAGACCAGGCCCGTCCATGTGAAACAAAGATTGATCTTTGTATGCTGGTAGCAACAGAAAGTGTCATGTCAAGATCAGGTCCAATCTGTGGGAAGTGTGGGAAGTAAAGAGTCTTCAGCGAAGACAACCCATTTCCTGAAGTTCGCCTCTTAAGGAGATCCAAACAGAATGGAGGATGGTGACTAATATGGTGCTGACTGGCCCTGCTTGCAGGTTTGGTTGCTGATTTAACTATGTACAATAAACCAGGCGAGAAGTGAGTATTGGGTGGGAAGGATTGTTTGAAGAGCAGCAGAAAAGAGGAGAGCTGGGTGGAGGCTGGTGGGAGTGGACATGGCAGGAGGTGCCTGGTACAATCACCGCCTCCCTCTACCCCCAGGGACCTCTTCTACTAGATTATCCTTGCTTTTGTGCTGGTGAGTGCCAGCACCAGAAAAACAAAGGTGTCTGCCCAGCCTCTGGGGTCAGGCTATTTCTTCTTTCCCTGGAGCAGGACCCCACGGCCAGTGCTCTGGCATGCTACCTCCAAGTATGCACTGGGCTCTTGGAGTAGGTACTGAAGGCTACCTGATAGCAACTGTGGTATTCAGAGTTGGCAGCTGGGTGAACAGGAGTAGCTGCAGTACTAGTCGAAGAGGCATGCTTGAAAATTTTAGTGAAAAGCAACAGAGAAGGAAGAGAAGCTGAGAGAATAGCAAGTGTTTCTTTGTGCAGGTACAGGGAGTCAAATGCTCAGGCAACATAACCACCTTTTGCAACAGCTGAAATCTCAACGGTTGAGTAACAACTGAATCGATGCTTCTACCCATGGAGAGGAACCACGCTTATGCCTGTGTGACACACAAGCCTGTGAACCTCTGTCTGGTGTCTACAAGCAAATATCCTTCCAGATTTGCTGCAGTGGCTGGAGAGAGATTGAGATGGGAGAGACATGCTTGCTGCTCAAGGGAAACACTGGTATCGGAGTCTGTGAGAGGGGCACATCTGAAAGTTCTTCAGGCATCAAGTATCTTGTGTCTGTGACCAGTTTGGGCGCTGCACGCTTGTACGCATCTAGCCAGCACAGCAGTGTAAGATCACAGAATGGCACCACTGAGGTCAGCTGGGCATCTTCTTTATTCTTTGGAGAGATGAGGTGATAATCGTTTTAGGTGAGGATGGCAGCGATTCAGAGGAGGTGAAATACAGTGATACAGTCTGGAGTGCAGAATGTGTAGGTGCTTCAACAGGTTATGCATTGTGAGAAAGCCAGAGATACGTGTACAGAGGACTGCCGGGTACAAACCCCTTGTCCTCTTTGCCTGGTCTCTCCCCTAATGGAGAAGAGACTGGTGACTGCTATGCTGCCGATTTATGTGTTTCAGATGAGCAGGTAGAGGTGAGAGGTAAAATGATATTTTTTGTTTAAATCCTCTTTCTTAGCTTGTTTACTTTACACCTCAACTCTTCTACTTCTGTGTCCTGTAAGAACATACCTGCTCAGAAAACAAGCTCCTGCCTGCCTGAATCTATTCCTCAGCTTGATTATTCAGTACTGAAGCATGAGCATCATGCTCATCTCCAGCGTAGCGTACGAAAATAAATAAGCACCCATACGTACTATAGAGTCAGAGAAGGTTTTATGTATTTAAATGATAAACATTTAGATAAACAAAAAACATTTAAATTATTCCTGTTTATCTAAAAGGAAAGCTTTATTTCTTGTTCTGGAGGTTGATTGTGACCTCCTCTGGGAGCTTCTGTCATGCAGCTGAGTTCAGTTGAGTGAGTTGTGACACTTAAGGCACTTTGTGTTACCTTGTCCCAGATTACAGCAGACTCAGCTCAAAGGGTTGGTCGTGGGAGACACTGTCAAATCACCCTGAGCTTTGAAGATCAGAACCAAGGCTTTGTAGTGGCTACCACAAGAAACTGATAACAGCTTAGCATAGAGGCCATTGCATCTTGTGCAGGTATATGAAAATGTCCTAGACAGCACCCCAGCTAGAGGATCAGTATTTCCTCTTGTGTACCTAGAGCTGAGGTATTCCTGCTTAGCTGTGTGGACGCAGGGATTACTCCTACAAGTGATCATTCAGGAGGAAGGAATAAACTCAGAGACTGCAAGTAGCAGCATATTTTTAGCACTGTTGATGCGACATTAAACAGGACCCAAGCAAGTGGGAAGCACTGAACCCTGGTCTGCCCTCCTTTCTATTTCTGTCACGTAGCTCTCGCCTTACTTGAGCTTATGCTACCTTTTCTTTAGCCTAATGTCAGTCATACAGAGGCACTGCTGGAATGCTTGAGGTAGGCTTTGGTTGCATCAGTGGGAAAAGAACTATCTTGGAGAGATGTCATCGGTGCTTTTTTTGGCTAGAGGGTACACAAAATATTAACATGCAATCTCATGCAGGGATTCAGAAGAGGAAGGCAGCAGATGCCTGCCGGGATTTGAATATGATGGTAAAAGAGGCTCTTTAGGAACAAGTAGCAATTGCATATTTTAACTTTTTGGGGTGTGGAAAGGTAAGAGCCCCTGTAACAGCTGGATCAATCACTGCAACAAAATCATACAGGGCAATTCAAATGATTGCATTTTAGGGGAGGCCGCAAAAAAGGCAGTATTAGCATGGAGAGACTGCCTCTGCTGATGAATTAAAACAGTTCTGAGAAACGTTTTTAGGGACTAGAACTTTACTGAACTCAGTTAAATCGAAAGATTGGTCTGTGCTATGGTATTGGAATGGTACATGCCTGAATGATACAAGTATATCTTGAGAGTTAGAACAGACAAAAGACCATTTCCAGAAATAAGTTTGGATATAGAGACCATTATTAAGAAAAATAATCTATTTTCAAAAGATATTCCTTATGAATGTGGCAATAAGGTACATGTGATTCTTGGGAAGATGTTCACTGTCTGTTGCTGCTGCTAACACTGAAATCTGGGACTGACACTATGAAAATCTCTTTTATCAGAAGTGTAGGGCAGCACTGGATCAACCAGGGAATTTGTGGACTATCCAGCCTGGGAAATTTTCAGGAGTCAGCTATATAAAGCGATCACTAACTTGACCTTGTTTTGTCAGTAGTCTTACTTCGAGCTGACTGCTGCAGTGGATGACCTCTGGAGGTCACTTCCAAACAACATTTCTTTCATGCTTTGATTTTGAAACTGCACTACTGCATTTGTCATGAAACATGCTAACAACAGTTTTCATCTGCAAGACACCTTTAACACATTTAATGTGAATACAATGACACTGTGCTTATCAATAAGACCTCCTCATCCTTGCGTTATAAACCTACTGCTTCCAATTCACTGTCCTCTGAATTCTGAAAGCACTCAACAATACAGCAGTGGCATTGAATCTGTTACTTGATTATGAATTCTTGGAAATAGAGCTGTTTGACAATGAACAGAATAAAAGAAAAGAAGTGATGAATGAAAGGGAGAAAGAAAGTTGATGTTAACTGAACTAGATTTCAAGTATGACAGGCAGACAAGCAAAAAAATGCTTTGTATTAACTATGAAATGCATAACATTGCAGTATGTTTTGCCCATACTGCCCTCTCTGGATACACCATTAGATTCTATTTAAAGGCTGATAATTAATGGCTGCTTCTCAACATAAGTTTTCTAAACACATTTTGGACATTGAATCTAAACACCTTAAGCACAAACTTATTCAGAAAATGTGAAGTCTTTCAAAGGAAAATGATTGAAATATCA
>WEIS01056278.1:5626-20459 GCA_013389965.1 Todus mexicanus | reverse complement strand
ATTCTATTCTATTCTATGATTCTTTGAGGCAGCTGTGAACCTTCTTTCAGGGAAAAATCTTCCCTGTTCAGCTATTAAATAAATTTGTCCCATTTAGTCCTTGTTGTCCTGGAGGGCAGAGGAGAAGAGTGGCTGATGGAGGTGCCTCATTGCCATCAGGGCTGGAAGTGTGACCTCTGGCATGGTGTGAGATCTGCAGCAGGGATTGAGTTGGGCTCCTGAGGAGCCTTTGCTGAGTTCATGGTTCTGATGAAGTTGTGTCACATGTTGTAACAGGTTCCGCTGGCTGGTTTCAGTAGGAACTTCTGACACCAGCAATAGCTGGTTGGTTCTGAATAGGATTATGCCTGAGGAGTGTCTGTTAAAATAGATGGTAGATTGTTTTTTGACTTTAAGGACCTGAGATCAGGCTTGTAGCTAGTGTGTGAAGGGATGAATTGATATTTTGGAGGACTTTTGATTACCAGCTTTCTTGGTGTTGTGTTTTTGTCCTAATTTAGACACTACAGTCTCTGAGAAGGGGAGAGCCACACCATATCTGAGTAGAGCCTAGAGAAGACCCATTCCCAAATGAATTTCCCAGGGCCATTTAATGGAGAACAGCATTGAACTTGGCTCATTTTATAAGCAAATTCTGCTTTGGCTGCATGAAGCGACTGTGTGGTAGAACTGGTTCAAACAAACCCACAATTGCTTGGAGGAGCTCTTTTTACCTGCTCAGGGGCTATAGAGTAGCCCAGGCCACACATTCTGCAATGAAAAACAGGCCAGAGAAAATCCAGTTCCTTGTGTGCCTCCCTCGTCTGATAAGATCCAAGGTACTCTGAATAATACATCGATAGCTCATCTCAGAGACTTGGTAAACCTAATGAAAATACTGTCTCCAGAAAAGTTCAGGCATGCAGCGAATGCTGCTGCATCACTACTGCTTTGCACACTTTCCTAGACCGGAGTATTTTGCTCGCTTTCATGCAACCGCCATTTATTATTTAAGTGACGAACCTGGAAAATTTCCCAGATCTAATGTCTGCCCCATTAACTTTCTGTCTTGGATACTGCGGATAATCAGATGAGCGGTAAATCTATTCTGCGGAATAGAATTGCATTATCCTCTTTTTTTCTCTTCTTGTCAAACAACTTGCGAATGATTTTTCTTGTCCTCACCCCCATAAAATACCCAATAGATCAAAAAAACCGTAAAATCTGTGTGCCAAATACACAGTATTCCATACGTAGCTCCAGTGATACGTCTGCAGGAACACCCGTGGCAGTGCATTTATCTTGGGTAGGCAGGGGAAGATTGTGTGAAATAATCTCAAGCATTGATACTTTCAGTTGGGCGCGTGGAGGCAAGTACTCGGGTGGGGGGGGTTGGCTTGTTGGTTGGATGTGTTGGTTGGTTGGTTGGTTGTTTTTTATAGCCTGGTTTGATTGTGCTGCTTCTCCATCATTTCTGTTTCTTAAATCTTTCCCGAGTTCTTCTGAAACAAGACCGCACTGTCGAGCAATGAGGGGATATTTGCCAGAGGTGTTGGATGTTACCATCCAACGGTACCAACGTGGGTCCTCCGTGTCTCAGAGACAGCAAAGCCGAGCGATGCTGGGGCTGCCCTGGCAGCGAGGGGAAACACACGGGGGTTGTGTCTGCTGCCACGCATAGTTCTCCAGCCCAGTCGTTCCTGATGAGGTGATGGTGACATGGCCCTTGGAAAAGAGAAAACATGAACGAAAACCACCCCCAGGAACGACCAGCTTGATCCCGAGCCTCTGCACCAAGTGTGAATTGCACCTTTTGCCTTGAAAACAGGCACTTTTTTTTTCCCTCCGCATGGTGATGAGAAACTGAAGGTCAGGAATGAGCCCCCTGAAGGCTCATGAAGAACAAAATACGATGTGTTTTAGCTAACGTGAAAGGTTAATGGGGAAGATCAACATCCAATGGCTGCGGCTAAGGAAAGGGGGCTTGTTTGGGCAGAGCCCGAAGCGGAGCGTAGGCGTTCTGGTGAGTGGGAAGTGTGAAACCGTGGGGCAGGGAACACACAGCCCTTTAGGCCTGCTCAAAAATAATAGCGCAGGCTTCTTTTTAACTTCAGAGTTTAGTCTGCCCTCACTAAAAACAAGTTACATTAAAAAAAAAACCCCTGCGCACCAGAAAAAGCAAACCTCTTTTTCCTGGTTTTCTGCTTATAAGATTTACAGGTACTTAAAATAAACCTATGAAAAACAGACCCAGTGCGCTGGAATTTGCTAACTAGTGAGAGCAATTACCTCCGCGTCCCGAGACCTAACGGAGCTTGACTTTTTGGAAATAAAACTTGGCAAGCGCTTCTTCCTGCTGCTGTTGTAAAGGTGTAACATGAAAAGACGGGCTGACCTCTGCCAGAAACCCCAGGAATCCAGTTCAGAGAGATTCTCCTGCGAAGGGCACGGCCAGATGGGGGATCGGTGTGGAAAAGCCGGCGAAGCGTTCCCTTCTCGTTGTGTGGCTTCGGCGTGGCAGATTCTTTGCAATTGCCTGGTGTACCACAGTCATTAAATGGGTCGAGAGCAGTAAGTTTGGATACTTAAGGAGAAAATAAAGGCCTCACTCGACAGCCAGGAGCGTGTCGTGCTTGTTTCACAGGGGCGAGGAGAATTAATGCAGGTTGCCGGAGTAAAAGTCGATCAGAGCCTGTTGTGTCGCTTCAGAGATCAGCTACTAATTAACTAAATGCTGGAAGAGCCGTAAATGAGACCCTCTTACGAAACCAACGCCCCAATTTCAGATGGCCTAAAAAAAGGGAAACGACAGACTCTGCCGCTCTCCTTTTAGCGATATGTAAGTAACACAAGATATGAAAAGTAATGAAAACCACACAGCCAGCCTTCGTTAATAGAGAAACGTAAAGTAATCCTGTTTTCTCTGGGCTGTTCCGTGCATGAGTGGAAAATGAAGTTTCTGCAATGAGATAAACATGATCGAAGTGAAATCTGAAATGGGAGTTGATTTTTATAAGACTCTCCGGTTTGGAGAGTGGAAGTAGTTTCACACCAGTGTTCTGAAGGAAATTATTTGCTGTTGTCAGTATCCCTTCATCATTCCTGGCTGGGGGAAGGCGCTCCTGTTTCCCACAGCAGTTGTAAAAGGCCTTTGGGAAGGATGAAATTTTTTTTTTGTCCTGAAATAGTAAGGGACAAGTTAGAAGAATGTTAGAAAAAAAATTTAAAAATCTATTAAATGCATTCTCCCAGAAAACAGGAGCTCTCTGCAGACCAGCATCACTTGCAGAGAAAGAGAGGGGACCAGCTTTGCTTGCTGTGTTTGTAGATGCCCTTTGGACTAAACCCTATTGGAAAGGTTTGTGCCCTGATGTCTGTGCCCGTGCTGATGGGGACCAATGTCTGGCACTGAGGACCAGGCTCCATCCTCCATCACAAGCCGATACAGAGCAGCAGAGCTCACCTGAATGGGCCCCCAGGAGGCAAATTCAGTCTCTCAGCATCAGCATCTCACCAGCAATCCCTCAGAAACGTTGGTCATGTCTGTGCATTGTGATTATTAAGTGCAAGAAATAGAGCTTTAAACCTGTAATTAATCATTTCGAAGTAACCTCTTTTTCTACACATTTATGGCATCAATGCGTATGACTGTTTAATATGTCTTACCTATAAAATCTGACCTGTTTTATATACTCTTTATGGAAACAGTGTACGGCCATAAATTAAAAGATGCAACTGTTTTGGATATTTTACTGGTGGTCCTGTACTTGCCTGCCAAACGTGCAGCTGGTTTAGGTTTCTCAGGATAACATTATAAAAGGCTGTACGCGTTTTGCAAGTTTATGCTTGAGTTGCCAAGCCAGAGGTGGAATGACTCAACCTTCCCAGGAGCAACAGGCACCGAGTGATGAATCAAACCAGCTCTCTGGAGCTCAGTGGCTTCCAGGGCCACTGTGAAAAGCTGCTCTCGTTTACGGCGTTTTATCTGGTGTTCAGGATTTGAGACGCTCATTGTGCTCACGGTGCGAGGCTGCAGCCGCTGTCTGCCTTGGTATTTCATGGGGGTTTTGGTGCAAAGCTAGCTCAGCATCTGGTCTTGTGTCTGCCTTACGCGAGGTGCAGGAGCGATAGGGTGACAGTGTTGAATGAAACCATTGAACTTCCCCGAGCGGGCACCTTCTGTGGGAGCTCTCGGCGTGCCCGGCTGGTTTGAGCCCACAGGAGGAGCTGAGGGGAGCCAAGAGCTCGCGGCTGTGCCAGCGTAGGTAGCGTGTTTCAATGTCAGCTCGTCCGTCTGGCGGCTTTAGTGTAAAATTAGATGGCTCTGCAAATGACTGATGATGCTTAATTAATGGTGAAGTTTAGAGGCTTCTTTAGCCAAAATGTTGATGACAGCCTCCTACAGATCTAATTCCCTGGTGTCGGTGGACTTACTCCAGATGCAGATAGGGAGCAAGCTCTTCCGTCTACCGAGAGGAGAAAGTTGAGCCCTGTTGTCATCACAGCAACTGGCACAGTCGGGCCAGAGCTGAAACCTTCTGAGTCCTGTGGGAGCTCAGGAGGAAAGCTTGTGTTGCCCTCCTTATCTTAGAAGGAACTACCAAGGGGGGTAAATGCAATTCCCCCCCCCGCCCCCGCCAGAGTGAGCACAGAAAATACAAACCAGTGAGAGTGTTTAACCCTGTGCAGCCTGTTGCAAAGAGCTGAGGCTTTTTGTTGTTTGTCTGAAGGTGCATCAGCGTCGTCTCTCTTTTCACCAACAGCAGTTTCATCCCTAGGCATGTTCTTAGGTGGGTAGCAGCGGGCAGCTGGTGTCTCCTCGCTTTCTCCCGAAAAGCAGCCTCGACCTCGCTGTCCTGTGAACTACGCCAGTGTTTGATGTGTTCATTTCTGCTCTAAAATAATTCCTGTCTTTGTTCTAGGTATCTCAACCACGTACGAGCTGCCTCCCCGCAGGATCTTGCCGGAGGCTACACTTCTTCTCTCGCTTGTCACCGAGCCTTACAGGATGCTTTCAGTGGGCTTTTCTGGCACCCCAGTTAGCTGGCGCGCGTCGGGCTGCGACCGAGGGACACCAAACGGGGCGAGAAGCAAATCAAGCCAGCAAAGGTTGGGTAAAATTGCTGCCATCTGCACAACGGATAAGCTGCAGTCACTTCCCTGTGTGAAACCAGCTGTGTTGAAGTGTTAAAGGCAAATAGAAAACGCCGTCCGCGCGAGAGCTTTGGAAAATGGTTGATACATTTTTGTGGAGGGGGAAAACTCGTTAGTCATGTGGCCCTTTGCTGAGGGAGGCTGAAGCAATAAGCCACATCTAATGGAAGATGTGAATAACTCAGCTGTGTGTGTTTGAGGTTTAAAGAAATACACTTGTAAATTTTTTTAAAATAAAGCCAGACTTTTTTATTAAAGTTCGTGGTTTTACTCTTATTGCAGGGTTTTATTTGCACAAGCATTTAAATGCCATTTTGATTATAACATTTAGTGTCAATATTCAAGCCTACATTTTCTTCCCATAAAACTAGTTTCCCCAATTCAGACAAGTGGGTTTTTCCCCCTGCCAGCTGGATGAGATGAGAAACCCTGGAATTATGCTGACACAACTCTGGTGCAGGACCCTTCCTGATGTCACTTGGTTCTTACCTTTGTCTGCAAAACAAACCTTTAATGGAAAGTCTTTCACCTGAGCTTCTCTAGCAGCAATCTGAGAAACTTTGATACAAGGTTAAGTCATTAGTCAAAATTGTTGTGGGTTTTTTTTTCCTGTTTAGCTCCATTTGCAAGTTTTCTGTCAACGTTTTCAGGAGCTTTAGGCAGGAACATCCCTTTGTTTGGCTTTTGGGATGACCACTGCTGTTCTATTTGCTGCTTTTTCATGTTACTCCCCTGTGCTTGTGGCAGAAGGTGGACTGACCGGAGCAGAGGCGGGCTCCTTGTGGCGGGGCTGGTCTTTGCCATGAGCGTGTATCAAGCGTGGGAGGCTGGGAACCGCTCGGGACAGCGAGCGCCTTGGGAGTGAAGCCTGGGCTGGGTTTTATGGGTCACCCGTTAGTAGTTGTTGAATACTGCTCTGAGTAGGGTGCTAAATGTGTGGGGTTTTTTCTATGTTGTAATAAAGAGAAGAATAAGCTCTATTCCAGACTCGGTGCTTCCTTTATTAAAGTAGAGGGAGGTGCCAAAATTTCTGTGGCCCTTTCTCTGACGTCCTGTAGTTTGTGCTCAGAACGGTTGCCAACAGGTAACGCTACACGAGACAGAGGTGTAGAGGAGGTGGTAGCCTGGGGAGTACTGCTCCCTGCCCGGGGTGGGCAGCTCGGCCTTAGAAAGCTTGTGCCTGCCTGGGTGTTGAAGGACTTGGCCGCGCAGCGCAGGTCAGAGACCACGTGTACGCTTGTGTTTGTGGTGTTGTCGAGTGCCTGAATCCTCCTGAGGTCCAGCTCGGGACACTGGGAGGGAATCGCAGCAACCAGGGGAGGCTGAGCTGTGCCAGGCTCACCCGGGCTGGTGGAGGTAACACCTCACCGCTGATCTGCGTTGCAGTCGGTGTGTAAAGCCTCAGGTCAGCGCCTTAAGGAATGCAGAACGGCAGATGCAGATCAATGTGTATCACTCAAATACAACCGAGCAACTTGTGTGTACGTTGGCTGTCGTTTGCTGTTTCATGTGTGAAAGGGTTGTATGGCAAAGTGGTGACTGCACAGAAATACAGAAAGAAAACCTGGTCACAAGCAGAGCTACATATAATCTGTATGTAGATGTGTAAATCTATATGCAGGTCGAGGGAGGGGATCCTGCCCCTCTGCTGCCAGGGCTCTGGGGAGCCCCCCCTGCAGGGCTGGGCCCAGCTCTGGAGGCCTCAGCCCAGCAGAGACAGGGACCTGGTGGAGCGGGGCCAGAGGAGGCCCCAGCAATGCTGGGAGGGCTGGAACCCCTCTGCTGGGAGGCCAGGCGGGGAGAGCTGGGGGGGTTCAGCCTGGAGAAGAGAAGGCTCCGCGCAGACCTTCTGGGGGCCTTGCAGGGCTTCAAGGGGCCTGGCAGAAAGATGGGGACAGACTTTGGAGTAGGGCCTGTGGGGACAGGACAAGGGGGGGATGGTAATAAACTAAAAGAGAATGGATTTAGACCGGAGAGAAGGGAGAAAATTGTACAGTGAGGGTGGCAAAACACTGGCCCAGGTTGCCCAGAGAGGTGGTTTCCATCCTTGGCACCATTGCAGGTGAGTTTGGACAGGGCTCTGAGCAACCTGCTTTAGTTGCAGATGTCCCTGCTCACTACAGGGGTGTTGGACTAGGTAACCTTGAAAGGTTCCTTCCAACCCAAACTGTTCTATGATCCTGTGACTTGCATTTAAATTGAAGTTGCGTGGCTAAAATAACAACGGCATTAAACCCTTAAGTGAACAAAACTTGTAAGAACTGCAGAACGAGAGCGGCTTCCAGAGGTTTATGAGGAGCCCGCAGGGCAGTGGTGTAAGAGACAGCAGAGGGGGCATCGCAGGCTGGAGGCTGGAGCCCAGCACTTGCTTAGAGGCGCAGTGATTGCGGGGAGAGGATACGATGTGCCTGGCAGTGACAGCGAGGACAAACAGGTTCAAGCTGTTGTGATACCATTTTAAAGGCCGGCGGAGGAATGCTCGGGCAGAGCGGCAGGCCAGGGAACTAATCTGTACAGCAGCTTTCAAGATAGGACGAGTGAGTCACGATGGGGTTTTTTTTTTCCCCCTGCTTTGATAAATGCGATCCAGCGGTAACCAAGCTGTGCAGGCGCGCTCCAAAGCGCTGGCTGCGCAGCCAAGGCAAGGGCTGTACCACAGCCACGAGCAAAACAAATGCGCGGGGCTGAGCGGGTGTTTGGGGGAGAACTGAGACGTCAGGCTGCAGGGCCCGGGGATGGAGCCCCAAGGAGGATGAGGGACATCTGGGGACTGAGTTGCCAGGCGTGAGCTCTGAGCCTGCGCGGAAAGAAAATGTCTGAAACCGAGGGGGTGAGCTGAGTTCTGCGTCCAAATAGAGTGTTTGTGGTTGACGTTGCCCAACAATAGTTTGGATGGGCAAGAAAAGGAAATCAAAGGCAGAGGCTTCTCGAATCCCTGCAGAATCCCAGGCAGCCAGTCAGAGATCATCGAGGGACTGCAGAGAGGAGCACTGGGGGAGAGCCGGGAGATGGCAGAGGCACAAAAGCCACAGGAGGACACGAGGACCGTTCAGTCAGGTACTGCTTTTCCATCCAGCACTTCCACGCGAGCGTGTAGTTCATCTGCAAATGGCATTAGGGCCCTTCCTTCTTTAATGGTGAGCAAACGCTATGTTAGGAGTCCCTAACTACATCTCAGTGCTAAAAAGCCTTTATTCCTCGGAAGCCTGGGCACAAGCGTGACAGTGAGGGTGGTGAGACACTGGCACAGGTTGCCCAGGGAAGCTGTGGATGCCCCATCCCTGGAAGTGCTCAAGGGCAGGTTGGATGAAGCCTTGAGCGACCTGGTCCAGTGGGAGGTGTCCCTGCCCACAGCAGGAGGGTTGGAATGCGATGATCTTTAAGGTCCCTTCCAGCCCAAACCATTCAATGATTAATGGTTATCTGGGTCTTTCTGTGTCTTGGGTGGTTTTTGAAAGGTTATCCGGCTTACGCAAGAGCTGTTTGTGCTCCTGCTGACAGCAACCCAATATTCTGAAACACCAAAGCCTTTGTCAGAGCGAATCCAGCACAGGGGTTATACAAGTCACCTCGCTAGACCCAAAAACCCATCAAAATCTGGTTTTGCCACAANTTGTGCTCCTGCTGACAGCAACCCAATATTCTGAAACACCAAAGCCTTTGTCAGAGCGAATCCAGCACAGGGGTTATACAAGTCACCTCGCTAGACCCAAAAACCCATCAAAATCTGGTTTTGCCACAAGCTGTACGTTATCAAAATGACCCAGCACTGAATTATGGCAGGGCGTGATGCAAGAGAGAGCAGAAAAGGACCAGAACACATTCAGTACAAAAAAGCAAAGATTTATTTTTTTCATAGTAACAATTTCAACCTGCTTGTTGAAACCTGCCCAGGGAGGTGGTTGAGTCGACATCCCTTGAAGAATGTAAAGGGCGTAGAGATGAGGTGCTTGGGGATGTGTCTTAGGGGTGATAATGGTTAGAGTGAAAGGTTGGACTGGATGATGTTGTAGGTCTTTTCCAACTTAGGTGACACTGTGATCCCACAATTAAAAGACAGGACGCAAGGCTGAGGAGGGGAAGCTGCGACGTGCATCACGCATCTCGGCACCGGAGACAGGTAACACAGGTACGCTTCCAATAACTCAAGGGGTAAACCAGAGGTAACCTCAGCGTACCTCACACAAACTAAGGTGGTAGTTACCGTAACCTCCAGTCTTCAGCTCAGTGACTTCTCTTCAGAAAAATCTTGGCCGGTACAGAGACGTTTAGAGGCTGGTTTTGCTGGAAGAAGGTCAGAAGAAGTAAGTTATTTAATGTAAACAGGCTGAACTAAACCACAAGCCGTGTAACGCTTAAGGGATTTAACAGGAAGAGAGGAGAGTTAAAATCGGGATTAACAGTCACAGACGAAAACTGTTACAGCAGTAAGAGGGGGGGATCTCTACTAAATGCCATAAAGGCCTTTCAAAAACTCTGTACTGAGCTACGATTTGACCTACATCTGACCCAACAAAATATACAAGACCAATTAAACAAATAAAAATACAACCCCCAAAACAGAGTTAAAAAAAAGTGAGTTTCACGGCATTAAAGCTTTATCAGAAGCTCCTTTCCTCCAGTTCCCATAATGGCCAACTGAAAGCCGCCCTCCTCTCCCTCCTTGTCATGTAGTGCAATGCCCAAGATCAACCAGCTTCTACAAGTACTTCAAGAAACAAATAACCAATTACACGTATTAAAAAAAAATAAAAAATACAATATATATATATAAAAAGTAATCAAAGTCAACACTAAAGATCTCTAAGGATATCCATTTCTCAGTTAAATTGTACAGAACCTGATTCTGCTGCTGCAGTGACTCCAGATCTAAACTGAGTCTGTGTGAGCGTCGGGGTGAAGGTCAGAACAGGGACCAGTCGCTATTCCACGCTGGGTGGAAATGAAGCTCCAGTTCTTAAGCACAGAGCCAGCAGAAACGCGCCCTTGGCGTTAGACACCCCATCCTCCCCCAGCTCGCGATCTAAGGCATAAAGCTCTGCTTTATGGCCTGCGGGATGATCCTATCCACTCCACCATCTTTTCTGCGGAGGCTCACGCTGGGATCAGAGGAGCAGGGAGCTGTTACCGAGAGCGCACGAAGCCCGGCGGCTGCTGCCCGTGTGCCGACGCTCCGTCCTGCCGGCCAGCACCGCGCTCACGCCGGAGCACAGCATCGCTGCCACGCGGCCGAAGGGGCCTGCTGGGCAGCCAAGGTGGGACCGGCCCGAGACAGCGCCGGTGCAGCCTGAAATCCAAGTGCCAGGCAGCAGGCTCGCTCCTTACCTTCCTCAGGGCAGGCTCTCTTGTACAGCACCTCCGCTGGCACCTGGAAGCTAATGCACAGCATCTCCTTGTTCGGTGCGACGTTTCTAACCAGGTAAGTCGAACAGCGGCCATCCAAGGAGGTTCCCAGCGAAGCTTCAGCTCGTTCTCGAATATCTTTGGCGGGGTCACTGTGTTTGGAGAAGCCGTAGCAGTGCACGGTGGGAAGGCCGGCGGTGCCGCACGGCTCTCCGGCTAAGAGGTGCCTGAAAGCATCTAGAAATTCAATAGCCAAAGCTGGCAGGTTCATGACGATATGAAAAGAGGTTTTCTGCTCTCCTCGCAGAAGCGGGAGCTCCTTACTTAGTTCTTCTCTCACTGGCCCCAGGAGGAAGTCCCTGCCGTCCATGTTGAACGCTTTTATTTTGTTGTCTACTTTGTTCAGTTTGCAGTTGTGCAGGAGCCAGCTGTAGGAGTCGGGGTTGAGATCGTTTGCAAACACGCGGCACTTTTTCTTTGCTGCTGGAATAGCAAAAGGTCCGATCCCGGCAAAGACATCGAAAAGGACGTCACCGGGCTTTAAAAGCTCAACGATACGGCTGTGTTCTGTGGAAAGCCGTGGGTTCCAGTAGACCTTAGAAAAGTCCAGTTCGTAGGCAATATTATTTTCCTTGACCTGAAAGTCCAAAACATCTTTTTTTAAGGCTCAGTGTTCAAATCCCAGGCGTGTTTAAGCATTACCAGTAATTAAGACAGCTAAAAAACCAAGGTGCTCTATCAAAAGGTAGCGGGTACGTCGATATTTGTCCCGTTACTAGTACACATGAATCTTATGTAAACATCTATAGCCCTCAGGAATGTTCCAACTGTCAATCCAGATGGCTGGCTTACGCATGTCTCAATCACCAGGTGGAAATAAAGGAGAGACTTCAAGTGACCGTAAAAACCCACCCCAACTATCAGAGGCTTCTCAAGAGCTTTGTGGCTGGCTGACAACTCCTTTATTGAAAACAGACCTTGGGAAGATGCCTCAGGCCCTCCTCAGCAGAGTCCACATAGTAAATAAAGTGTCTGAGAATCATACAGGAGAAGAATGGCAAAACTCAGCCAAAATCAGAGCCATTGGGAGCCAGTTCTGTAAAAACACTGTATTTTATCTCAGGAGGTTGACAGAGTCTAGAAAGAGATCCAAACCCACGCTTTGGGATGACCACTATCTTAAGAACAGACCTAAAAACCACCAGTATTTACTCAGATGAGAGCAGAATACAAGGCAATGCTCTCTCTGCACCACCACGCTTGAATCGTGTGACTCCGAAGTCAAGCCACTTCGGCTCCAAATCACCGAATCATTGGCTTTGCCAGCAAGAAACTGAGGGAAGGGTGTCCGTGCTCCTCGGCGTGCGGCTCAGCGGTGCGACAGGTGTACGCTTAACGAGCTCGTGCCATCTGCACAACATTCTGATTGTCACTGCCTTGACGATTCAGTCGCCTTCTCTGTGCTTGTGCAGGATGTTCTACCGAGCTATTCAACTTTCTAAAATTTGGTCATCTAATGTCTTCTCTTCTGAAAGTCTAAAAACTGCCGACAAGTCAGGAAAAATAATTTTGGGGTGGAACCAGCGGCCAAGTTTCCAGCTATAGACAAGAAATCCTACGTGAGGAATACCTGGCAGTTACATAGTGTGTTACACCTGAGAAATGGCAAAGAAGAGAGGAGGTTTGTCTTGCTGCTGACAGAAAAGGATAAAGCCATCGGCAAAATCTTGCCTGAGCTGCAAAGCCAGTGAGATATAAAACCACCGTCTTAGGTTCTATACCAGCCGCTGTACAAGGCTTGGTGAAATGAAGAAGCAGCAGCTGCTTAGATCAAATCCACTGTGTGGTTTGGTTTTAGAGAGGGAAACAGCCCCAGGTACAAGTCTGTAATTAGTATCTCTGCAAGAACCCTTTACTTCAGCTGCTTTTATATATACACCGTTAAAATCTAGGCTGGGAACTTGAAAAGGTGTGGATCTTCACGATCCTTGTGGTTGTGACTTTGCTCTTGGCAGAGCAGGACAAATGAACGTGGAACTAACTGCCAACTCTTACGCTAGGTGTCAGGAAGGGCACCGTGCAGAGGAATAGCCTTAGCAGCATCTCTTCATCACGTCTTTCCTGTAGATGCCTTTGGGTTTAATCATATCAAATTTAAAATAACCAGGAAAAAACCCCGTACCTTGGTTACCATGTTGCTCTCCCCAGCGAGCACTTCCATTTGAAAGTTTCTGTAGGTGCTGTCGATAATACTGGTTTTATTCACTGCACAGGTGACGCCCGGGTTCTTATCAATTATAACCTGGCCTGAAAGAGAGAGCAGATAATGCTCAGCTTAAAGGGACTACAACCTCTTCACGTTTTACAAGGGATACAAACACGGCTGTGTACAGGTAAGTTAACAAAATTAAGAAGTAAGCGCGTATTAGAACAAGCCTAATGACGCAGGGTTGCAGACGGGACATCTTTTTGAGGCACATATTTCACCCCGGCCCAGTGCTTAGCAAAGTGAGACCACAAGTGCCCTAAAAGGAAAGCATCGTCCCTTCTGGGCACACCTACAGCACCGGCACAAGGCTGTTTCAAGTCAAAACAGAAGGCAAGGAAAAGCACTCATGAAGTTTTCCTTGTACAAGTAACGATTTATGGGTAGAATAATTGTTAAAATATCTTTTTAGCAATGTACAAAAGGTACATACTGCTCCTTTTAGAACGAGGGTTTTTTACCTACCGATCAAATGCCTGTAAGGTAGCTGATGATCTCTGAGATTCAAATGAGCTATGTGACCAACGCGGCTAAATCCAGAGGTGACTTCCTGGCCTTCGGGAAGGACTGCTCGTAGGATCTCCTCCGGCTTGAAATTCTCGTAAGTCAGCTCCAAGTTATACCTGGACACCTCGGGACTGACACTAAGCTGCTTCAATACCTCTTGCTCCGACTCTCCCAATGAGAATTCTGGTATTTTATGAGGATCCAGAATAAGGAGTCTACCGTCCTCATCTTCTGGATCCTCAACCACTCGCTTCAGACCAGGACGCTGCAGCACCGTATGTCTTAGGGACTTTAGCACAGTATTTACAATTTCTTTCTTGACTTTAAGAACCGGCACAACCACCGTCCTTTTAAAAGCTTCTCTGTCGAGCAGCGTCATCCCACGCACTCGCGGATGCGGCAGATAAAGTTCTAGATTTGCCCGATCCTCCGTGGATTCGGGCATCGTAAAGAAACTATTTTTTCTCACTGCTGCAAACAGCCCAGGTATTCTGCCAGAATGTTGAGCCAGCAGCGTCCAAACTGCTGGAAGTGATGTATTTGGTGCAGCTGTCCTCAGATGATTATTTTTCAGTAGTCTGGCAGAGTAGCCAAATCTCCATAAAGTCCTAGAAGAGAAATTATTCACTTCATAGACATTATGTAATCATTCCGCTAAAAAGGCTGCAAATCACACGGATTTGCCGTTCTCTTAAACTAGAATTTCCATCTCTACCAAACAACCCACAATAGGTTAGCAAAGCTCTTTATTACGAATGATATACTACGAATTCCTGTCCTTTCGCAAACGTATTTTTAGACTTCAGCATGAACCAACTTTAAGGAGTGAGACAATCGCCTCCTGCCAAAAAACCAACGACCTCCCTTTGTTCTAATAAATGGGATATTAATCCCAGTAAGCCAAATGGAAAAACTTCTACCGTCTCGATCCTACTGTTGGATTCCTTCTGCCTCTGATAAAATTCATTACGAAGCAGCGGTTGCTAGAAAACACTTAACAGCAACAGTGGCCATAATCAGTCTTCAGCGATTTCTGCCTCCTATACCCCAGCGCTGAGGGGTTACACACTCCGCCGAGTTTCTGCTCCAGGAGCTTGCGTGCCAGAAAGATCATGAATTAAAACGCAGAATTCCCCTCAAGGTAACAGTGAAGTATTAGTAATGTCTGGTCGAGCAACCGAGCCCCTCTCCACGGTTCACTCAGAGGATGGGGACTTGAAAAGTAGCTTTACGCCCCTTTAAACGGTTTCCTCCACTAGAGCCAGTCCGAGGGGGCCCAATTTTCCTGATTCTGCATCGGCAGGAACCGATGATTTAGAAACAGAATCAGAGAATCTTTGAGGTTGGAAAAGACCCTTGGGATCAGCGAGTCCAACTGTTAACTCTGCTCTGCAAAGTTCACCCCTAAACCATATCCCTCAACACCACGTCTAAACGCCCTTTAAACACGTCCAGTGATGGAGATTCAACCCCCGCCCTGGGCAGCCCATTCCAGGAGCTGACTGCTCTTGCTGTGAGAATCTTTTTCCTGATATCTAGTCTAACCCTCCCCTGTTGCAGTTTGGAACCATTCCCTCTGGTTCT
>WEIS01056277.1:17247-35177 GCA_013389965.1 Todus mexicanus | reverse complement strand
TCACCAGAGAGCAGAAGCAGGCCTTGGCTAGTCTACAAAGAAAAAGCCTTTCTGAGTGCTAGGTAAGGCCAACCAGTGATACCTGACACAGAGGCATGAGAAAACATCATCACCTTGCATGGTGCGTGTGAGACTTGTACGCAGCAGAGGTCCAAGTGGGTACCTCATATGGAGCCCGAGGCTTAGCATCTCTGACCAGCTGGGACAGATGTGTGCAGCATTTGTTCTCTAAAACTTCTGCTCTTTGTCAGCAATGAGGAAACCCTCAGATACTCTGGAACTAGACGTCTTCCCACTCTCCTACTTCCACGTGATTAAGGTCATGTAAGAGCTGGCTGTTGTTTCCAAGCCTCCTGAATTTGCCAAAATTAGCCTGAATTTGTGGAAACTGGCTTCCCGAGACCTCGGGCACTTCCTGCTTCGGATACCAGGCCAAAAAAAACAGAGCAGTGCTTGCTCTCTCAAATTTTGGTACGACTCCTTTAGTCCCACGTGGAGTCACAAGTTACAAAACTCATTGATTTTGAAATCTTGAAGGTCAAATATTTTGGCTTTTTTAAGGCTGCTCAAGCAAAACATCGCTATGACACTGGGTACAGGAAAATTTTGGAAGTCAATACCTCAAAGAAATATTCTCTGGTTGTTAACACTGGCACCAGATGATCCTTCCCTATTAAATGGTACCCTGAGGTTAAAGGCATCTCACTTGCAGGAACTATTGCCATTTATTATGGGGATCACCGAGTAATGCATTTAGGGGCCCAAGGAGTAGGAAAGGACATCGCAACTGACTGCCCTGCTGCTCTGGGACAAGAAAACCTTTGCTCCAAGACCTCATAATCAAATGTAAGATGAGCAAGAAAGATGAAGTAACCAGGGCGGAGGAAAGTGTGATGTGTACCAGAGCTTCAGGGACTGAGGCTTTCTATTTCTAATTAACAGACTCACTTGTCTTATTTTCTGCTCTAACCACCATATTAACCTTTTAAATATAGAAGGCTCCTCCCTGGCTATGTACACAGCCAGCCTGGCACCACCACCCATCTCAGCTACACTGCCACAGGTTGTATTTTCAGAACCACTTGATGGGTGGACTAATGGCTGCTTTTTTATTGCTAGCTTCTCAGCCTCGAGAGGAGAAAAAAAACCAACCTAAAACCAAAAAATTAAAAAAAAAAAAAAGTGAGGCTTTTGAGTGTCTTGAATATGGTTAAAAAAACCCCCACAGATTTCTTTTTTAAAGGAGTCTGTAGGGGTTTTATTTGCTGCTTAGTTTGAGAAATGTGAGGCTTGTAGGCTCATTTTTTCACACTTGCCCACACACACTCCCAAGGCCTGGAAAGATACTTTATTATTTTTAAATGAAAATGTGGTGTTTTTCATAATTACATGGCTCCAAGCTCTGGAGCATTACTGGAATAACTACTAACTGTGAGTGCTTGTCAGTGCTGCCCAGTATAGCCACCTGTGCAGAAATGTTGAGGTTTCTATCATATTTAAAATGAAATGCAAGGTCTCTCCTCTTCTCTTTAGGACTTTGAGAAGTAGTATTTAAAATGACAAGCATTAAAGTGATTTACAAATAATTGTGATTGTTGATACAGGTTTGGTGTACAAAACAGTACAAATTGAAAAGGGTTGGCTTTTTAAAAAACATAATAATTAAAAAAAGATTATCACTATCAAGAATGATACTGGGAAACTACCCAGGTTTAGAAATTTCTCTGTAAGTAACACAAACAAAACCCCAGCAGGATGCAGAGGAAGGTCTGGGTGCAGATTAAGGGGTAGACAGCAAATGGCATGCACAGTGCTAGAGCTGGAAAGGAAAAAAATATATGAAAAAATAGGCACGACTTGCTCTCTCCATCGCCTTGGTGAACTGCAGCAAAGCAACGCTTCAGTCAGAAACCTCGTGTCCAAGCTGACGTTTCTCATAGTGGAAATCCAACACCCCCACCCCCAAAGGACAGGGAGGGATTATTTTAACCTCTCATTTGGAGCCAAGTCTCCAGCCGTGCTGCAACAGGCAGCATGCTGGTCCGATGCTGTTACTGCTGCGGCTCAGCTCCAGCCCCTGCTCCTGGTTCCACCCAGCCCACGGCTCTGTGGATTTGACTGTGGCAGGGCTCCCGCTGCGGACAGATCCGAGATGGCCCCGTGCACTTTGCATACACCCGCTCCGGCCAGAATGACTCAGCCTCACCCTGGCTCGCTGATGACGCCTGTTGTTCTTCAGAAAACCAGGGTGACATGAGTCACTTGGTCACACCAGCGCAGGGCCAAACGCTTTGGGCTCCTTGCAGCTGGCTCAGCTGCAAAGACTGTCCTCACCCCGCTGGCTGCAACTGGGCCATCGTCATCATCTGCAGTCCTTGTGCCTGCAGCTGGAAGCACCTGGCCATGCCATGAGGACACATCTGCCTTAAACGACAGGACACGTGTACCAGGGGCCCACTAGCATGCTTACAAGGGGTACTTGTCTTCCTGCCAGCATCCAGATACAGTAGGTGAGGACACTTTTTACTGTGGCTCCTTTGAGCAGGTCCCTCCTGATATCGTTTTTCCCACACCCCATCACCTTGCATGCTGGGCAGGGCTGGCTGCTGTGCTGCAAAAGCATGTGTGAGGAGAGATAGTCCTGTCGGTGTCACCCCTTCCCAGCTGCACTCAGGGGCTGCTGCAGGTTTTGGGGCTGACGGCAGAGGCGGGGAGTAGTGAGGACACTGCTGGTGGGGCATGCTACAGGGGAGCACACGGGTAGTGCGACAGTGCTGGCAGGTATACACTACGAGCCAGTGTCCCCAGGGCTGAACCAATCTGCGCTGAGTGCCAACAGGGAGTCACACCAACAGCCTGCTGCTCTTTGTGCCCTGACCACCCATCCCAGGGAGCGCTGCCTTCCAAAGTCACGTCACCCAGGGTTGGGCTGACTTGCTGACACAGGGCATGCCCTTGCTCAGCAATTAATTTGGATGCAAGTAGCATTTGCATGTTAATTACTCTGCCTAAGTAACACCATGTGTGGAGTAAAGAGTGAGTACTTGGCTGCTGCACTGAAATAACTCCATTTATAGACAAGCACTTTGAGATGGACAAGGCTCAAAGCGGACACCAAGGTACTGCCTACAGTTTCCACATGGCATCACACCGACTTTGTTGGACTATTACACGGGGTCAGAGTAGTCTGAGGCTCCTCCAAATCAGGGTGGGAGTGCAGAAATAATGCAGAGTCCCTTCCACACCAGCTACCTTCACAAGTGGACTTTCCTTCAGGCTGGTACAGCCACCAGCTGCCTCTGCGAGCTGGTATCTGGGTGAGTGGGAAGGAATTTGGACCCAGTAGATTTGATTACCAGTGCACAGCGCTGCTGTTAAAGAGGCACACGCCACCATCGCAGTACTAGCGAGCCAAAAGTCTGGCGCTAGGACTGCATCCAAAACGCCTGGCTGCATCTGGGCCCCGCGCTGGCTGAGGACCCCTCACTCCCAGTGATGGGGGGGGCTGCAGTGCTCAGCAACCTGGAGCCTGCTCTGCGGTCTGGGGAATGGTGGGGCAAGGAGTGCTCTCTCCCGCCTCACCACCCCCCTCCAGTTCATCTGTGGGTTTAAAAGCTCTTCCGGTGAGAAGCAACAGGAAGGAGCTGTGTAAAAGGCTGCTGAGAAATATTTAAATATTTCAGTTTCCAGCATAACTTGAGTCATTTGGAATGGAAAGTTTCCATTGCCTAATAAATCTAGCGCGCTCATTGAAAAGGGGAAAGGAAAAAAAAAAAAAGAAGAAAAGAACAAGGACAACTTTTGGTGTTGGCTTGGGGAACACAGCAGCGGGTGGAGGCACTGACGTGCACCGCCCACCAGCAGGTACATGATGTTCTTGGCCCAGGCCGGGGCCAAGGAGGGGCACAGGGCAACGAGGCAGGCATGGGGCAACGGGTGCGTTTGCTGCCCAGGGAGAGCCTGCTCGCTCATGCCGGCAACAGCTAATGCAGAGGGAAAATTGGGCTGGAATCAGAGCAGGTGGGGGAAAAAAAACCATCATGCACCTCTGGATGAAATTAAAATGCTTTTCAGGAGGTTTTTGTGGAGCCGCCCAAGTCTGAAGCAACAGTCTGCATTACCTGACTGCGAGGGCAAATTCAGACCAGGGTGCAGACATGCTCAGATGTGGTTTCTGCCCCAGGAGGGCATGTTTTAATTTGGGCAAGCAACCCTGCTGCCTAGGCTGGCTTTGGGGCTGGATTACCCTGAATCCAGGAGTCCTCTGCTGAAAACACAGATAGTGGGGCAGAGGATCAGCTCTACCTGCCCCAGGTCCTTCTGCCACTCCCTGCAAGCAGAGCTCATTCCTAGCAGTACGCTTTGCAGAGGACCACGTTCCCCTCATCCGATTGTGAGGGGAAAGGAGGAGGTTTTAGGGAGTAAAAAAGGAGATTTACATATGCATGGTGTTTTCAAGCAGCCCTCGGCCATCCCTACGGCTCCCAGGTGCTGGAGCTGGGGCAGGAACGATGCCCGGAGGCACCCCTAGCCCAGCAGGGCTGCAGTGCACCCCAGGGCCACCAAGCTCCCCAAACCGAGGTCCCCGGGTACCTGGTGCACCTGGTACCTGGCATCCCCTGGAGCATCCTCACAGACCTTCCTGCTGCCAGAGTCCCCAGTGCCTGCCTGAAGCCAGCACCCTTCCCAGGTGCCTTTCTGTCAGCAAAAATGTAGTTACAGGTTTGGGTTGGAAAAGACCTTTAAAGGTCATCTAGTCCACCCCCCCTGCAGTGAGCAGGGACATCTGCAACTAGGTCAGGTTGCTCAGAGTACCANTGAGCAGGGACATCTGCAACTAGATCAGGTTGCTCAGAGTACCATTCGACCTGACCCTGAATGTTTCCAAGGATGAGGCTTCTTCCACCTCTCTGGGTAACCTGTGCCAGTGTTTCGCCACTCTCATAAAAAATTTCTTCCTTATATCTAGTCTAAATCTACTCTCTTTTAGTTTAAAACCATCACCCTTTGTGACAGGACAACAGGCCCTGCTAAAAAGACTGTCCCCATCTGCATTAAGGTCTCCCTGGGGCTCTCCCTTCTCCAGGCTGAACAACCCCAGCTCTCTCAGCTCTTCTCCATAGCAGAGGTGTTCCAGCCTTCTGGACATTTTTGTGGCCCTTCTCTGCACCCACTCCAGCATGTCCATGTCCTTCATGTGTTGAGGACTTCAGAGCTGGACTCAGTACTCCAAGTGGGGTCTCACCAGAAGGGATTAGAGGGGCAGAATCACCTCTCTTGACCTGTTGGACATTGTTTTTTTTGATGCAACCTAAAATACAGTTGGGCTTCTGGACTGCAAGCGCACATTGCCAGCTCATCTCCAGCTTTTCTTCCACTAGTACCCCCAAGTCTTTCTCCTGTTCTCAATCCCTTCATCCTCCAGCCTATATTGATACCAGGGCTTGCCCTGACCCAGGTGCAGGACCTCACACTTGACCTTGTTGAACCTCATGTTGTTCACATGGGCCCACTTCTCAAGATTATCCAGGTCCCTCTGGATGGCATCTCATCCCTCAGGCATGTCAACCGCCTTTTCAGTATTAAAGCCACTTTAATGCCAGAAAGCTTCTCCCATGACCCTGCTTCCCTCTATCCTAGCCTCCCTTTAGCAACACAGCACGGCTCTGCAGCCAAAGGCAGAGCATGCAGGACCATGGACACATGGTTCTGAGAGCCAGGGGCTGCTTTCAGCAGGTAAGAGCTCACACAAAGCAAGTAAATGAAGCAGAAGCCTTGGCAACACCTTTCCCAGTGCAAAGAGATGGCATGGCACACGGGAGAACACAATCGAGGTAACCTAGAGTCTCCTCAGGCCCTTCTCCACAGTGTTCACATCTCTTACAGGGGAAGAAGTGAGGGCAATCTGGAGGGCACAAGTGGGCATACACAGACTGTGGGGTATCAGAGGGATCACATACCTGCCCTCCGCTTAGCTCACACACACCAGACTCTACAAGCTCAGGAGCAGAGGAGGAGGAGAGCAAGGAGGGCTTTTCCTGGAAGGCCATGAACAGAGCTTGAACTGGGGGAGCTGCACACCCGCTGTCACCCTGATGGACACCAGAGCACCCAGCTGCTTGCAACAGGGCTGGAGTGATGCTTTGCCCTTGATGAGGGAGAAATAAATACAGGAGGTTCTCTTCTACTGGGAGATACAGCTGCAGTGCAGAAGCTGCCCTCAAATACAGCATAGGTTCCCCCGGTGGTTTTGTGGAGCTGAGACAGAGGCAGCCCACGGCAGGGCTCTCACCTGATCTGTCCAGATCAGGCAGCAGAAGAGGGGCAGAGAAACACTGCCTCCCACCACAGGTAAGTGCTAAAGCATCCACTCACACACTGCTGCTGTGGTTCTGGGCAGATAGTAACAGTGGTCCAGATACTCCTATAGCTTCCTTCCCAGGCTAGGGAAGCAGAATTCCTGCAAATACTGCTCTTTCTGGTCAGTCTGAGAAACATCTTTCCAGGTACTCCTGCCCTGTTGCAAGATCACCTTTTAAACAGAAGCCAGGGCAGCAGCATCTATCATGCTCTCCTCATGACAATCTTGCAGTTACAGCCTGAAACTAGTGAAACTAATGAAAGCTATTTACACCCAGGGCACAAGGAATGCTGCAATTTGACAAGAGATGGCTCTATAATCACCAAGAAGGAATTAAACAAACAAACAGGAAACCCTACCATTAAGACTGCCAAGTAACAACAGAGAAAAACAACACAGCATCACTAAGAGCAGCAGCTTGTCTGCATACAGGGGTAGTTGCACAGCCACAAATGACTTCTTCTGCTCAACACTTGCTAAGGAGTCAGGCTGGGAGTGATGCCTGCTATAATAATCAATAGCTAAACTCTTGAAGTGTAGCAGCTATTGCAACCATGTAGAAAGGAAACTAAGGTAATACCTGCAAGCAGTAGGTGTTTGTAAGCTCAGGCCTGCAACAATGAGTGATAAAAAAAATCATTCCATTATGCCTTATACCGTCAACCTAACAAGCTAGGTTTCTGTTTGTTAAAACAATTTTGCAACTCCAAGGATGAGCAAGATGAGAAGACCACCTTTGAAGCTACCAGCCTAAACCAGTGCTATTGTAAATGTAATACTTTTAATTAGCAGAACTAACATCTAGTATCTCTTAGTGGGAACATCCCAGAGCAACTAGGCCTGGAAAATGACTGATCAATCGTATCTTGCTGACTTGGCATAAGAACTTAAGACTGGTGTATCCTCAGCAGTGCTGCCTTTATTGTAATACTAAAAATCACACCCATAAGTCAAAAAGACCCCAGCCCAGGGTGGATCGGGCCCTTAAAGCATGCACAGTAGTGGAAGTATAGAGTCAGCAATATTATAATTGCAAGTAAATTACTGACCAATCACCATAAAGAAGGTGGATTCAATGAATTATTAATTATGCTAATTTTGTATAAATATGGCACAGAGAATCCTGTACGGTATGCACGTTAGGAGCAGCAATCCCCCGTGCATCTGACACTCTAATAAAGGATGCCTGCTTTCTAAAACTCCAAAATGAGTCCTTGACAGTTTTTTTCTCCGTATTGGTACAGTAACAGGAGAGATGGATCGAGGTTTGCCTCCTCCCCCTCTGCTACATCATCTTGGACAAGACACTAGCCAATACACCAGTACAAGTAAGTACAAGCCTAGAATATGCAACACCACAGTCACACCTCCCTCCCCACTCTCAAATGTGCTAAATGGGCATGCTTGGAAGGAGAACCTACAGCTCCCCTTCCTTAAAAGCCCTGCTAAATCCAGCTTGAGTCTTACCCAGTTCTTGTGGGCTCTCTGAGAAGCAGGCTGGTGCTCACAGCATGTTTGCATCTCACCCAAGTCAGGAAAAAGAGGGGATCTGAGGCTGCTTTTGGTGATGTTGTGTTGAAAAATTGAAGGGAAATGGAAGGAAGAAAAAAAAAAAAAGAAGTCCAGGTGATTTTAATGGTCGTCTTCCTTCAAAGCACTACCAGGTGATTTACATCACAAGTGTTTCAAATGAGACTCCAGCACTTTCATTTCATTTGACTACGGTTTTGTTATAGGGCTTTTCCAGCTTGGAGATAGCAGACAATTGAAATAAAAATCAATAAAAGTGAAGTTTGTATTGTAGCTTCTTATGAAGTGATCTTTATACTGAGCTGTTGTCCAGTGTATGTAGGTAAGAACTGTTATATTGTTCTCACATAGCTTTGCTGTCAGCATTACAAGACTCTTGCTGGGCTGCTGTTAGTGCTTCTGTCTATTAAGCTCTAGACTTTGACAAGATATAATTTTCCTTTATTATTGGTCACAGACCAGATCGGTCTTTCTGCAGATCAAGAAAGGGATGTACCTTGTTCATACCTCATGGTTTTGTGTGAAATTTCGGTGTAGGCTTATTATAGCAAGCTTGTGGGTACCCGACCGGCCTCTCAAGAGCTATGCCTGCAGTGCCCTGGACACAGGGTAAACCAGAAATATGTATTAGGGCTCTCCCATTCTGCTTTAGGCTGTATTTTGACCACTGAGTATTGCCAAATTTTCTATTTGTTTTCTGAGATGTTTTCTGTTGGAAAACACCCCCAGACCCCAGTGCCCTCCTGTTCACTAACCATGTGGTCTGCAGAACTCGGTGAGCAGATGCTGGGTTTGGATGCTAGCATGGTTTTCATAAATTACGTATATTTTGAATGTAAACAGTGACTATTTGTTGAAGTATTGTGTTCTGTTTTTTTGTTTTGACTACAGGCTGAAGGTTCAAAGAGATTCAATTTGAGAACACCAAGAGTGGCCTTTGCTGTGGTTTCCTAAGTAAAAGGGGAACGCTAAATACTATAACACAAACAGGATTGTCCTACTTTGTCTGGAAAAACTGTTCTCATTAAATCATGGCAAAGGAAAGCAACCAGTTGCTACAGCTTCTCTGTGCTGTGATCACGTTAACAGTTTTGCCCAGGTTGCCTGATGAGGTTGCAGCCACTTCCACATCCCAACTGCCCTCACATCCTGACCCCTGTCACATCTCAACCTCCATCAGTCCAGCTCACCATGTGGCTGTTGCACATGCAACAGGTAGAGCAGGGATCATCTCAGGTCTTTCCTCTTGTTTTGGAGTCTTTTGAACAGCTCTTGAAGTACTTTGATTTGCTGGAAGGTTGATGCCCATGTTTTTAGGTATTGCTATCACCTTTCCATAGGCTGTGTGTCTCATGGGGTTTGATTTTATCAGCTCTGATGTCTCACTGCTGTGCCTCAGATTCCTCTCTCTCAATGCCCAGTAGAACCTAATTGAAGTAATTTTGAGAAAGAGGCATATTAAAGACTGGGGCCTCTCTATGTGGGGGCTTTAGCAGGATCACTGCCCGTAGGAGCCTTTAATACAAGAACAGAGAGCACCTGGGCGCAGGCCACCTTATCTGACAAAGTCGCCAGGGCAACAGGAGGACAACATTTGATGGGGTCAGTCTCCTCCTCTCAGCGGTGCACTTTGCACCCTGCTCGCAGGGGCAGCCGCCCACAGTTCCAGCTGGGTGCACAGGCAGAGCGAGCTTGGGCTCTGTCCCAAATACATGTTGCCTGTGTACCTATAGAGCGTGGTGGAGGAAAATACAGCCTCAGTCTGGCTAGGCTGGTACATACGTTATATAACGTATGTCGCATGCTTAATGCATATGATCATCATCACTTACTAAAACCTTCAGCAAGACCTCAGGTGCCTTTGTTGAGAGCAGCCTCTTTCATTATCAGGGTTGCTTTTGGGACCGTGTGATGCCATGGAAGGAGCAACTTCTGAGGGTACATAGCTGCTTTCACTCCATGCAGCACTGGCTCAGACTGCTGCTACACCCAAGGGATTTTTGCCTCTGCTCTGCTCCCGCCATCGCTATGGGCTGAGAAGAAATGCCTCCAAGTGCTGCCGAAGGGCTCTGCCTCTGGAACAGCTTTCCCTGCCCCTTGTGGGGCCAAGAGCTTACTCAAAATCATCGTGCTGTACGGATGTCCTAGGGGCAGCCCAGGACTCTGGCTGCCCCAGAGGGAAGCAGCCAGCATCCCCCTACCCTGCTGCAAGGTTAAAGAGTGTCACGGCCGGATTTATGCTTTCCCGTTGTGTGAGTGCCCTTTCTCAGTTTCTGTCAGCCACCAGGAGGGGAAGACGGTCTGTTGCCATCTTTTTCTGGTTGTTAATGTAGGATGTGAGCTCCTTGAAGCCAAATCCTAAGCATCTGGCACTGCCATCCCCTGCGTACTGGCACTTCATCATTTCAAACCAGAGGATGTCATTAGCAATCTGCATGGCTGTAGCATTCACGAGGAGCAGGGTACAAGTTTCTAGTCCATCTGCTCCCCCTCAAGTGCCTCCTCATCACCCCAGAAGTCGTCTTGGGTGTCTGGGAAGGCTCTGGCAGCTTTCCAGCTGTTTAGATCAGGATCTCCTTTGTTACTCTGAGGTTTCACTAGGGGTTTGCATTGTGTTAAGTTTCAGGAAGAACAATGAAACTGAAGATCTTTCTATGCCAGACTCCTGCCCTAAAGTACTTAGTCTCTAGGGAATGGAGAGCAGACAAAGAAGAAGGAAGAGTGTACAATGTCTGAGCAAAAGATCTAGCTGGTGAGGGAGTATATTATTCATTAAGTGTATGTCCAGGACAAGTAACGGAGGGAGTGTGGGAACAGAACTCACAGTTGTCCTAGGTACAGTTTTAAAAAATTTATATACCCATCTTTATCTCCACTTTTTTTGATCACTGTTTATTTCATTTTGGGTAGGACTCAGCCTAGCCACCATTTCTGAAAGTGAGCATATATATATGTTCCCACTGGTAGTGGTGGGATGTGGATGTGATTAGGTGAGTGCATGCACCTCCTCTGAACCTGAAGCTCCACTGAGCCAAAGCAGTTCTCCTTATAGGTTTTGCACCACAGTTGGCTTTAACTGTCCCCTGCCTATGGGAAAAGATATATGACAGAGATTTCTGACCTGCACTATGCCAGCCAACATTTAAAAAAATCCTTCTGGCGGGGTTTGGGATACCTGCTGCCCATTGCAATGCCCATGAAGAAAGCTGCAGAGGTTTGAGTTTGCTTCTGAACTTGACAGTAGGTGGGGGCTCTCCATGAGACGTGCCTGTTAAATCGGCTTGAGAGAGAGACTGAGGCTGCTTTGGCCCATGATAGCATTTCTCTTTGGCACTAGAGATGCCAGAAATCCATCTGCATGCTGCTCTCCCAGCCTGCTATCTTTTCTCTTATTGCTACTTTTAACACTAGCCAAATCTGCTCAGAGGTGCTCGCAGAAAACCTCCTAGGTGGTTTATTCACACTGCGGGGCTCTTGTGATGTTTGGAGGGTGTCTCCTGCCCCTAGACTGCTGAAGGACTCATAGGACACTGCTAAATGCACTGGAGTGGGAAGGAACTGGAGAACAGCAGTTCAGCTCAAGGATCTGGGCCTCCAGCACAGAGGTAATGAGAATTAAGCGACTAGTGCCAAGGGCATCCCCTTCCCAGAAGTACTGCGCTTCAGTGCACTCATGGCTTTGGCTTCTGGCACCATTTACACCCCCTGGGTTTTCCTTCCCCATAGGAGCCCTCTATTCAAGTCCACATTTGGGAAGCAAAGCAGACTCACCCCACCCTATGGGGCAGGTGGGGAGGATGGAGGGGATGGGGGGCTAGGAGCTGGTGGCTGCAGAGCTACCTCATATTTCAAAGTGGGTGCAAAACCGCTTCTGCTCAAAACTGAGCAAGGAGCCAGCAAAACAAGCCCTGCACAGTTTGAGCCTCCACAATCACTTTCTACCCCCCTCGCCGCCCAAAGTAGAGGCAACTCTGCACTGTCACATAAAATTAAACTTTCTCTTTATTCTCCAGTCTAATCTCTCCCTCCACAATATGATCCTGAGGCTTAATCTGATTACGATCCTTCATATCACACTATAACAAATGGCCCCAGCTGCCAAGCTAAGCAGTTTAATGAGATACCATGTTGGCTATCAAATGAAAGGCAGAGGAGATACTGCAAACAAAAGCATTGCGTGCTCAGTCCCATCCCCGGGACATGGTACGCAGGCTGCAAGGAAACCCTCATGCTACTAATGTCATGCTGCTTTGAGAAGGGAAGATAACCTGTCTTTCTGCAAGAGTTTTGGTGGAAAACTATACTGTACCAGGCAGGCTGGAGGATGCTGTGTGACCAGCAGCCCTGTGACACAAACACCATGCTTTCTGGCCATGGCAGTCTGAATGCAAGATGGAGAAAATGCAGTTAGTCTTTGTTCAGATGTTATTACATCTGATCTAAACATAACTGCCTCAGACATATCACATGGTGAATCAATATCGTTGTTTGTTAATCCCGATGAAATCAGACACATTTTTTTTTTCTTCCTGCTTAGACAAGACCCACCCTTCCCCCTCTGAACTGCAGCCATAACATAATTCCCTCTCAGCAGCTAATGGCATTCATAAATTATGCTCAAGATCTATTGTTCATTTAATCCTTTTTTGCTGCTATTAACTCTGGTCACTGATCTGTTGCTTCTCCAGTCTATGGTATTTTAATGACACAGCTAGAAAACAGCCAAACTCTTCAGTTTAGTGGTAAAAAGCTGGATTTGTGTTACAAGGAGGGACAGCATCTACCAGTGACTTAAGGGGAAGGAGGAACACAGCCCAGAGTCAGCTCTTGACTGGCGTGGGCAGAGAGGAATAGGCTGAAATAGACTCACTGATTCTGACCTGAGCTTGGGTCTCACTGAGTTGATGAATCTGTTGGCTCATAGCCTTGGGAATTCGGTTCATTTCCAAGACAACTGGACCATGGCAAGCCTTTCAACCAGCCTAACCTGGTTTGGCAAAGGGAATCATTGACAATAGTCGTTCCTCCTTTGAAGCTGCAGTTATTCGTTAAGGGAACTTGACCCTTGGGTGTTCTTTCCTCTTCAGCACAGGGAGTGCACTGCATGCATTAGTAGTATCTATGTGACATATCATTAAAGGATGCACAGACGAAACCCCATCTGGAAGACAGCAGACCACTCTGGTTGTCCATGCTGAGGTGAATTACACTTGGAAAAGATTTAGAGCAGGACTGGAACAGAAGTTTTATCAGAGAAAAAGAAACCAGCAAGTTTGGCATATCTAGTCACATTCAGTTAAAGCCAAGGGAGCTTATGACTACCCTTGTGATGGTTGCATGGACAGCAAACCCTACTGAGGAAGAACAGCAGCTTGAGTATTTATTGGTACAAAACCAGACAACACTGGCTGTGAACACATTTGGGCTGAAAGTTCAAAGAAAGCTCCTAATGATCTGTGTGGGTCCAAGACAATCTGCCTGTACAAGACGCCAGGGACAGAGTATATAACTCTCTTTGAAGTATCTCTCTTCTCATTTAGGTGAAAGGACTAGAACAAGCAGTGGATGCATTCAGTGATGGATAAGATCCCCCCCAGCCCTCTGTCCTTACTCTTTTTAAAAGAGGATCACAGCAATTCACCACCTGCTGTTCATTTCCCTGAAAATTCTTTTTGCAAGGGATTTTTTAATTCCCCGGAGCTGTATTTTATATTTTCGATTCGTTACTAGCTTGGAATTGGACTCTCATAAGCTCTCTTGAATTAATTTCCCTGGAAAGCATTACCCCCTTGAGTTACAGCATATACAACCTTGCCCCTCAAATCCCACACCTGCGTCAGTGACAATATTGTCACCAGAAGCGGCTATGACCCAGCCTTTGCTGCTGGGCTGCGGTACAGAAGCAGATGGGTCCAAGGCTGCCTGCAGCTGTGGCAGAAGGGCTTTAGCTGCTTGCGTTGCTGGATAACAAATGATACCCATCTCCTCAAGGCAACAGCAAAAAACGTGACTGGCCAGAGGCAACTGGGCCATGGCTTGGGATCAGGCTCTGGATCACCCTGCATAAAGTGGTGCTCTACCAGGCTGAAGGACACTCAATGTACATTTCTTTGAGTTGTCGGCTTGTGTAGCTCCCTGATTCCAAGGGTGGCTTCTCTAAGAAAGGAAACAAGAAGATATTTAGCTTTTTAATACAGAAAATATTGTTTCACAAGCCACGGTTGTGCTGCTGGTAATTACCACCACCCAGGGGAGCCTGAGAAGATTCCATTCTTTTTTCTAATTACTACAAAGCCTTTCAATCTGATTAATTCTTTCCTTGATGCATTTCCTTGTAATTTCTATTTGTGAGGATGGTAAGGGTAAATTAGAGAAGCTTTCCTGTGTAAAATACATTCTGCACTCTCCACAGGCCTGGTCTCTGGTAGCATCTGTGCATTCCTTATCATCCATCCAGGAGATGCTTTCAAAGACAGGCTCTGATCTTGTCCTTTCTTTCAGACCGAAGGTGTTGCTTGGAGCAGAACTAACAAATACCTGTGTCATGAGAAAAGCATCCTCCATTTCTTTGTGCTGCAACAGTTTGGGTCAGAACAGGCTAAAACACATTTGCTACCTGTACCTGTTTAATCTTCTTTGAGACTCCACATCTTTCTCCAGCCAGAGAAGTCAGACCACAAGGAGGTCAAAGATACCACATGCGCCCTGTGGTGATGGCCAAGGTTGGCCAGATAAGGTGAGCAGGATCTCTTACCATGTTCTGAGCATTGGTGCTGTATCACTGTCTCATGTGACACTGCAAGGGCCTCAGATGACAGTCCTGGTGGGGGTGTGGAAATAAAAATAAAAAATTTGTTAATCCTCAAACCCAGCAATCCTAGCATTGGTAGGGAGAAAAATACGTAGAGTGAAGGCAGAATTAGCCTATTATCTGTCGCTGTCCATGTTTCAGTTTCACTCAGAGGGGCTGAGCTTCTCCCACTAGGAACATAGTTTGCAAGGTACTTTAATTTCATTGCTGGGCATCTCTCTGAACTAAATGGTCTGTAATGGTCTCCGTGTACACTTGGGTCCTGTGACATAAAGGAGAGATGACGTGCACTCAGAAATTACTATTCCTACCAGAGCCAAATGGGTGGCTTTCGAAAACCTGTTTAGAAAAAATATCTCTTGGAGATGGGGAGAAGAGTGAAAAAAGTTAGTTACGTTGCTTTCTCAGTGGGCCCATGGCCCAGCCCCATGGAGAGAGGGCTGGACACGTGCTCTGATGGAGCAGGGCGGTGGCTATTCCCGCAAGTTCCCTCCTTCCCAGAACCCTGCCTGCACTTTGATTGTCAGTGCTCTCCCCAGACCAAGCCTGTTGGGAATTACTGCAAGCCCATCTTTTGCTGCAGAAGGCAATAAATCCATATTCTGGCTCTTGGAGTGGTTCCCAGAGTTTGGAGACTGTTTACCCGAATCTTGCTATTTATTAGAAAGCTCTCTTCTCTCCTTTTTGGCAACAGAACTTAGCATTAAATTAATCAAGTTCATTTGTCTCAGTTCAGTGATAACTAACGATGCTGATTTTAAGAGCAACTGAGGTCCTGGATCCATCTTGTCTGAGAGAGACATTGCCCTCTAGTGACTTAAAAGCAGACAAGGTAAAAGGAATAAAACATCACAAGTATCATAAGGTTTTATATGGTAATCAGAGCAACACATTTCAAATTGAAGTTTCTGATCGATGGAGCAATGGTGTCTGTGGGGAGGGCTAAGAATGCCCCATAGCTGTAAGGAGGCCTTTAGCACCCACCATGAGCCATCTCAGCGTCTTTCATCCAGGTTAGGGCTCCAGCACACAGCACAACAGTGAGGATCGCACACATCTCTCCTGCCAAGCCAGCAGCTAGCAACAAGATACCTTGAACAAGCGACCTTTCAAGTACCTTGAAAAACACCCTCAGTTAGCGCTCAGCCTGGGTGCCATCACCTCATTCAAGTGGCCAAGGGCTCAGCTGTGAGTCAGCCGAAATTCTCTCAGAGCTGCTGTTTCATATCTCCTCAACAGAGGATTTCTGTAAACATGCACTGTGCCCCATGTCTCGTCACAAATCTGCATTTTAATTCCTCCCTCTTTTGCTTACGCGAATGCTTTGGGAACGTCTGTTGTTCTTGAGTGCTGTGCTTCCTGTGCATGCAAGACAGTTCCCTTTTGCCCACTGTTTGCCCCTTCTTATTTTAAAGACAGTAATTCAGTTAAGGAGAGAAAGCAAAAGGTCATGACCAACCATAAAGAAATCATGAAAGTCAAAACTTCTCCTTCTTTCCCTGATAGTGCCTTTAGGAGTCAGCAAATACTCATGAAAGCAATTGAAAAGAGAGGGAGAATGAATGGTCATCCCATGCCTTCCTGATTCTTTGAACAGGAGGTTTTGATTAAATTTAATGTACTTCAAGAAAGTCTGTATCTGTCAAGGTGCTCACTTCTTAAAAAGAAAAACTAAAGATATGAAACATAAACTTAATTCTGTAGCCAAAACATGATGTGTTATTGGTTTTTGGAGGAAAACCTTGGGATAAGGGCACGATTTTCAATCAGGGTGGATATGTAAGTGAAAAGCTATTTGCAGAAATTTTACTGTGATAAGAAATGTAACAAGTTCACTCAGCAAGGTGGGTTTTTTTAATCAAAGACCTCCTGCACAACTCTCACACTACCACAAAAAACTGCTTCACAGAACCACCCCCCCTCAAACCCAACCAGACCTGCACTAGACAATGTAAACCTATCTCTGAGATGGAATTATTTATTGTATTCAATTACTTAAATTAACATATCTGTTTCTCCTTCAACACCTTTCCCTCAACCTTTACTAGTGGCCAGCTGTGTCATATCTTGCTGTTCTGGAGAAAAAGCTGGGGATGGTTCCTATGCCTTTGTGGTCAGTAGTAACGTACCTTCCAGGGCAGATCTTCAGTTTTATATGGTCACAATGATACTTCCAGCTGCAGCTTATGCTAGCTGCTGCATTTGCCTGTGTATCAACAAGAAAATAGAGGGAAAAAAAAAGATCAGAGTTGGCTCAAAGCAGGGATTTATCATTCTGTGCTTACTTATTGACTTTGCTGACTCATTGCTAGCTGTGAGAAGCTGCAGCCCTGGCAGAGCAGCAGCACCTTCCACCTTGTGGCTCCACAGAATACGGTGCATGCCCATGATTTTGCTTCATAGCAGGCTGTGAACTGCAATGGCTAAGGGCTCTGACATGCAGCTGCAGCCAAGATAAGATATCACCACTGAAACACTTTTCCTCCCAGCTACAAAGGGAGATTAAATTCTTCAATAGCCACAACTAAATCCCAGCTGGATTATGCATCAGAGCTGTAAAATATCGAACTTGGTATTAAGAGCCCTGAACAAGTTTTGCTGTCCTTTCAAACTGTTTTTGCCCTCCTCTGACTTCAGAAGCTAGCCCTTCAACCACAAGACAAAACCAAGACAAAACAGGAGACATTACTTCATAGCCACAGCTGTCTGACTCTGCTCGGCAGACTGGCATCTCTTTGGTCTTTACCAGAACAGCTCTGCTCACTGCAAACAGGAAAGCCAAACTTTAATGGTGTAGGTGTGTGTGTGTGTCATCATGAAACTACCACTTGTGCCCCATTTAGAAATGAGCCTGGAGAACAACGGTTTAGCAAAATAAGTTACCTGTTCAAAACAGTTCCACATAATGAAGTTACCCATGTGCAAAGCAACTTGGGAGGTATTCCCATGTCCTGAGCAAAGAGGGTGACAGTTTCATGATAGAGTTGGGTCTGTACACAGTAGCATCTTATGCAGGAGCCCAGTACAAGAATGACCACATAGTTGGGATCCTGCCTGACCCATATCTTCTCTGCTAAAGGACTAACCATAGAAGAAAGCCTTCTGCTATACCTGAGGAAAGGACAAGGAATAGAATAGAATATTTCAGTTGGAAGGGACCTATAAAGATCATATAGTTCAACTTCCTGACCACTTCAGGGCTGACCAAGTTAAAGCATAGTATTATGC
>WEIS01056277.1:346-17056 GCA_013389965.1 Todus mexicanus | reverse complement strand
TTGGACAACTTGTGCAGAAGGATGCTGTGAGGGACAGTATCAAAAGCTTTACTAAAATCCACCTACATCCACCGCCTTCCCTTCGTCCACTGGATGGCTGACCTTATCATAGCAGGATATCAAATAAGCTAGAGAGGATCTTCCCTTTGTGAAGCCACGCTGACTGTGCCTGATGCTTGCATTGTTCTTTAAACACCTTTCAACAGTACCCAGTATAATCTTCTCCATAGTTTTTCCAGAAACTGAGGTTAGACCAGCAGGTCTGTAGTTCCCCTGCGTTCTTCCCTCACACCCTTCTTCATAGATCAGAGTAACACTGGTGAGCTTCCAGTCGGCAGGGACCTCCCCAGACTACCAAGACCCTTGGCAGATGATCGAGAGAGGTCCTTCCATAACATCTGCTAGCTCCTTTGGTGCTCTGTGATGAATCTCATCAGGCCCCATGGACTTGTGAGCGTACTCTCGCGTACAAAATCAAGCCAGAAAGTAGAGGCCGCGGTAAAGATTCATGGTTAGACCACAATTTGACACAAGGGGGAGATGCTCTGCCACGGATGGTCATCTTGCAGGCCATTCACTGCAGCAGCTCCCTGGAGTATGGGCTGCGAATCCTCTCTCTTCGACCTCCCTTGGCAACAGAGATACTTTCCTGCCCAGGTGTAAGAAAACAAAAAGCCCACTTTGGTTTAGTTTCAGTGATTTAATAACATTAAAACCAACATTCTTCATACTCGTTCTAGAACTCTGCTCTTTTGAAACACTGAAATAGGTTTTCTTTTTAAACATCCATAATATTAAAAGCACTGGGACCTTTGGAGCTATCAGCCTTTGAAAAATATTCTCCTTCTGTACACCACCCACAAATATGTGGGAAAGACCTGCTCCTCCTCCAGCCTGCTGGATGGAGCCAGCGGCGGGAGTGAAATCCGCTCTGGCAAAGCCCCCTGATCGTATGGCACTAACACAACTGGCAAAGGCAAACATGAAGAAAACATATTTGAAGCAACTGGAAGAAAAATGGAAGTGGAAGAGAGAAAAATGAGGAGGCGGCAAAACCCACTGTTCCTCCTTTTGCTTCCCTAGACTTATTCAACATTAACAGTGTGGTTATCTTTGTACTAGAGTAAGATCCCATTTAATTGGAGATGGGGACACCAAAGTGCCTCTGAGAAAGCTTCCACCTTTGATACACTTCAGAAACATTCCTCTGCTTTTCTGCAGAGCTGGCCTGTGAGGTAAGCAGTGAATTAAACCCGCTGTCCTTGTGAGAAACGGTGAGGCAGCAACAATACATGTGATAGGTTACACAGCCGGTAGGAAGCAGAGAGAGACTTCTTCGCACCATCTTTCTGCTTAGATGCCACAAGACTGGAGACAGAGAACAAGGCTGGTGCCTGCTCTGACTGACACAGAAAGTTGGGTTTCACTGGCTGTAGCTTCCAGGCAGGCTGTCACTGTTGAAAGCAAATTAGATCAGCTGGGCATCAAGTGATACCTCCCCATCAGTTTTCACCACCCACTACTGCCAGCTTGACACTTCTCTTTCACGCTGCATGTGCCAACTGTCTTACAAAGCCAGCTGCAACATCTACTGGAAGGACAAGAAGAGCAATCACAGGTGGGGAGAGGAGGCAGGGCATCAGCTCAGGGTTTGAGCGAGGAAATCTTTTCCTGCCTTAGTCCAGGCAGAAGGCAGGGTTCTCCAAGAAGACCGCGAGCTTGCTGGCCACCAGGTCCAGGTCACTGGTGTTGGCATATTTGAGCAGATTGGTGTTCTTGACAAAGTAATGCTTGAGGAAGTGCTGGCTTACACACTTGTGCAGCTTCTGTACCAGCCTCAGAAAGGCTTCGGGGAAGCAGCGCCAATCCTTGGTGCGTGGGTATTTTTCACACGTCCAGAATAGCACTGTCTGCAAGAAGCAGATGGGAGAGGAGAGGTGTTAGAGGTTCTGTTGAGGGCTCACACAGCTTACTAAGGCAGTTTTAGTGCTGGTAAATGGCTGACAGCCTTGGAACTCAGAGACACTCACACTGCTCTCTCTCTGCGTTAACATTTTTGTGACGGAGGATTCACAACTAAAGCCTCCTCTGGGGTTCAGGCAGAGCAACTCTGACATGCCTGGTAAGGATCTCTCCCCAGAGAAGCCCTACACCATTGGCTGCAGCAGGAGCCCAAGGAAAATGGTCTTGCTAAAATCATCTTCACCTACTTGCCATCGTCCGGCAGGAGCCTCTGTAGAAATGTCAGGCATTTCAGGCTGTAGAAAATGGCCTATTGTACAAGCGTAGAAGCCAGTAGGTGCAAGGAGGGAGAGAATAATCAGATTAACATAATTATTTGTTACCTTCAGCTGCATCTGTGCTGAAGATGTGCCCAGATCTGCATCCCAAACAGACAGAGATTCCAAGCAACTATTGCAGGTATGTGGCATGCTTTCTGGTCAAGGCCTGCCTGTGTTTTTCTCACAAGCAATATTTACAGCATGCGCTGTGTTCTATTCCCCCAATTTTACATTTGAGAAATCCATAATTAGACTAACAAAATGCATATGATTATTGCTGTTACAGTATTATTTTTTATTATAGTATAGAATATAGAGCAGACAGCGAGGTGGATTGAGAACTGGCTGAACGACTGAGCTCAGAGGGTTGTGATCAGTCATGTAGAATCTACTTAGAGGCCTGTAGCTTGTAACATTCCCCAGGGGTCACTACTTGGTCCAATCTTGTTCAGCATATTCATCAATAATCTGAATGAAGGGATAGAATGTACCCTCAGCAGGTTTGCTGGTGATATAAAACTGGGAGGGGTAGCTGACACTCCAGAAGGCTGTGCTGCCATTCAGCGATACCTGGACAGGATGGAGAATTTGGTGGAGGGGAACATTATGAAGTTCAACAAAGGCAAGTGTAGGGTCCTGCACCTAAGGAGGAATAATCATGAGACAGCCGTGTGCACTTATGGCCAAGAAGACCAACAGTATCCTAGGATGCACTAAGAAGAATGTAACCAGCAGGTCAAGGGAGGTTCCCTCTGCTCTGCCCTGGAGAGGCCACATCTGGAGTACTGAATCCAGTTCTGGGCTCCCCAGTTCAAGAGAGACAGGGGACTACTGGAAAGAGTACAGTGGAGGGCTATGGAGATCTTTAGGGCACTGGAGCATCTCTCTTATGAGGAAAGTCTGAGAGACCTGGGGCTGTTTTGTCTGGAGAAGATAAGACTGAGAGGGGACCTTATCAATGTTTATAAATAATACCTAAAGGGCAGGGATCAAGAAGAAGGGGCCAGACTCCCCAGTGGAGCCCAGTGATAGGACAAGGGACAGCTGGTACAAACTAGAACACAGGAAGTTCCACCTAAATGCTAGGAAATACTTCTTTACAGTGAGGGTGACAGAGCCCTGGAACAGGCTGCTCAGGGAGGTGGCAGAGTCACCTTTTCTGGAGACTTCCAAAACCCATCGTGGGTTCAATAATTTTGCTAAGTTCCATACTGTCCTCTGAATCCCAATTTTATTTCACAGATTCAGCAACCCAAAAAGAGACCTGCAGACACTGTGAGATGTGGCCCAACTACAGCCTTCAACTCCTCTGTTTCTTCAGAGCTAGAATTTCGTCAAAATAACCCATAGTCTTCTGGATTGCATGGTTTGTT
This sequence comes from Todus mexicanus, assembly GCA_013389965.1. Classification (NCBI taxonomy): domain Eukaryota; kingdom Metazoa; phylum Chordata; class Aves; order Coraciiformes; family Todidae; genus Todus; species Todus mexicanus. The sequence continues at coordinate 13,401 of WEIS01056277.1, read as the reverse complement.
TGTTTGTTTCCTCCAGGAAGCCTTGCAATAGTTCTATTGCTGACAAATTTCTTCTCAGATAGCTTTTCAAATGTGAACAATTTTTTGTTCACAGCTGCAATAATCGCAAACACTTATTTCTAATGTTGCCAGGGAACAAAAGACACAGTGAGGAACTCAAGCTGTAACTCTGCAAGAGCTACTCCTTGGAGACTTGCAGAGCAGTTACCTCTTGTCACACTGTCCTGGTTTGAGTAAGAACAGAACAATTCTGTTCAGTGGTTATATTTTTCAGCTTGGTGTCTTCTAACTCACTGCACTTTCTGAAGTTAACAGCATGTTTTCGCAGACAGTGCCCGCTTCTAGCGGCGATAACACTTGCTGTTTAGGGTTAGTACCAAGGGTTGGTGTGTGCAGACCAAGGTCAGTGCTAGGTCTTGTGAACCACGTTGGGAGTGCAGAAAGTAAAAGGCTGCACCTGCGGGAAGGAGTGGCCAGGACAGGTCACCCTAAACTGACCAATGAGGGATTCCTTCCCATATACATCATATTCAGTATAAAGCTGAGGGGTCATGAGAGTCAAGCTCTTCTTCAATGGCTGGCATCTGAGGAGGACTCTGCTCATTCTGCCTTGGATTCCAATATATGTGTTCCTGAATCCTAGGATTCAGCTCCTGAGTCCAGTTCCCATCTGTCACTGAGTCCAGCCTGAGACCCACAGTGCCTCCTCCACAGTGTCAGTGGTGATGGTGATGTAATTGCCCTTGGGGTACAGGGAGTGTTCAATACTGGTTTTGTATATATTTGTATATATTCCATTTCATTATTACTTTCATTAAAGCTGTTTTTGTTTTCTTTTCCAATGCATAAGTCTTTCTCCTTTTTTCCCTTTCTCTTCCCCTGTGGGAAGAGATAGGTGTTAGCAGAGATCATTTGTCTCGTGGCTGGTCCAGCCTCTAAACCTTGACAGACACTAAACCTATTTCAGCAAGATCCGTGGACAGTGAGATCCATGTAATGAAGCATCTGGAGGCAAGGAATATAGCGCTGCTCTTCCAGTCTGATGCAAACCAGGTGATCTATCCCCAGCATTTACTGAACTGTCCATAACTTCTAGCTGTCTACCAGAGACATAGAGTTGACTTTCAAAATGTACTTAAGTCTTTTCAGACTTGCTGATCTCAAACTTCATTACCACAGAATCAAACATAATGAGTGCACCTACTTGATCCTCTAAGGCTTTTGTAACTTCTTGGGGAAGTATTTCCTCTGTCACTAAGGGCCTTTTTCATGTGGAGTCTTTTTTAATCATAATTGTTAGATACCTCAGACAGTGGAAACCTAATAATGTGAAAAACCTAACACTAAGCTTCTGCTTAGCTGCTGCTTTCTCAACTATTTATTTATTTATCCTTTTTTTAAAAAAAATGCAAGTAATGTTGAAGCATTCCTTTTGCTTGGTAAATCAATCCTCTCGTGCAGTAAAAGCCTGAAGTACAGTTACAATAAAGAATTTAAGTGTTTCTGAAGCGCTTTTTATCTTGATAAGAGCCCATGCAACAGCACTTCCCGCACCTCTTTTCCCTGAGCCATAGAACCGTTGTTAAATGGTTTTCCACTTTCTCCTACCTATGACAGTTTTTCCACCAAGAATTTTTGCATTCTGTTAAGGTATAATCAGCCTTGTCAACTCTTTTTTGACTCTACCTTGACTAAGATTAGTCCCGTGACTGTAATAGCATTGATGATCACAATCTTTCTGTTAGGAGAAATCTTGGCATGGCATCTGGTTTTGAACACTAAAAGATCAGTAACTACTCTAGAAGCCTGGTGGCTTGAGGTTTCAAGGTGGGAGAAAAACAACCTCTCCCAAGCAGCTCCAGGAGGATGAATGCCCAGGAAACAGGATTGCTTTACTGTAAGATAAATGGTGCTGCCTGTGGTCCATCAGTGCCTGCACCTGTCAGATGTGGGGACACAATCATAGCAGAGTCTTCTGTCTCTTCTCCACAAATGTTGTTTGAAGCCATCTTGAACACTAAAGTATGTGCAGAGAGGAAACTACCATCCCTTTACCTCTTTCTTCTCTTCCCACTCCAGGTGAGACAAGACCAAAACTGTAGTTTGCACCTCATTCATGAAATAATGCTCACCTAAGAGAATTTTGTATGGTGCACATCCATAAAGACAAATGCACAATTTTCCTCCAGACAGATAGGTGGATATGGATGACTGAGATAGTCAACAAGCAGGAGGTAACTGTTCAATTAAAGACTATTACAATGCCTATGCGAAGTCAAAACAGAGCAAGGGGGCCTCAACTCTGGCACTGACATTATTTATGTTGCTGTAATCATACTGTTCTTATAGGCAAATGATACTGAGACCGTAACTCGATATCATGATGATGCCTACCTGAAGGTGATAAGCTGTGATGACAGGCTTATTTCCAGCACACCAGACATCTTCCTTCATCTGTCTCATGACCCTGAAGCACTTCATGCGACAACCACCATCTTCATCAAGTCCTTCCATGAGTAGATGCTCAGCACGGGAGAAGCACAGCTGCCAGTGATAATTGGAGCGGGCCAAAAGGTCAAAACCAAGCGACTGTGAACAAAAGGGGAAGTGTGACACCAGATCAGAGGCAAACTTCTCTGAGCAATGCAGAGAGATCTTACAAAAAGCATGTATGACATCTCTCAAAGTGTATTCTGCACAGGGAGGGTTAGCAAAGGCAGCAAACATGAGTCACGCTCCCATCCTAATTCCGAATTGAACAAACATGCAATTTGTTTTGTTTCCTTGTGCGCTGATATCAGTCACTCCTAGGAGATCCAGCTTTAACGCCACCAGGTACAGTACCAGCAGTGCTACTGAAGCAGAGGCCAAGTCCTGCAGGCACTTTGCCATGGAGTAGCAGGTCATGCATGACAGGGGAGCAGGACTGGCAGGCAGAACAGGACCTGCAGGAACACGGCAACTGGAGCTGAGCTGGAGTACCGGAATCCAGCCCTGTGCATTGTAGGGTAAGATGGGATTCAGCTGGAGGGAAGTCTAGAAGACAGGAGCCCATTTGCAGAAGGCTTACATGAGGCAGAGCAGAATAGCACAAATGATGCACATTAGCACTGAGCTACACAGGCAGAGCTGTGTGCAAGGGACTCATGCAATAAACAGTTAACTTGGTTTCTCTTCCATAGAATTCACCACTGTAAGGGAGTGTCGCGGTTTCACCTGGAATAAAGTTAATTTTCTTCCTAGTAGCTGGCACAGAGATGTGTTTTGGATTTAGGATGAGACTAACACTGTTAGCACAGATGTTTCAGTTGTTGCTACGCTGTGTTTATACTAAGTCAAGGAGTTTTCAGTTTCTCATACTGCCTTGCCAGCAGAGGCTAGAAGGGGACACAGCAAGGACAGCTGGCCCAAATGACTCAAAAGAGTATATTCCGTACTATATGACATCATGCCCAGTATATAAACTGGCGAGAGTTGGCCAGGGAGCACCATGGGCTTGGGAACTGGCTGGGTATTGGTCAGCAAGTGGTGAGCAATTGTATTGTGCATCACCTTGTTTTGTATACTCCATTATTATTGTTATTATTACTGCCCCTTCCTTTTCTGTCCTATTGAACTGTCTCTATCTCAACCCACGAGTTTTACTTTTTTTTCTTCCTTCTCCCCCACCCCCTAATTCTCTCCTCTATCCCACTGTGGGGAGCAGTGAGCAAGTGGCTATGTGGTACTTAATTGCTGGCAGGCATTAAACCACTACAAGGGGAAAAAAATCCGAGTAAAATCTGACAGAATACTTTGCAATGTCACTTCTCTGGAGAATGGACCTTCCAGCCAAGCTGTTGCCTGCCACCACCATGCAGTCCTTCATTTGGGAAACCACTATCAGACACCCATGAGGTAAATTCCAGCACAGAGTTAATAGTGCTTTTTACGTTGTTCACCTTGATGCATTGCACTTTTTCCTGGGAAGGCCAACGCTTAAGGCAACGAGGCCACCGGGCTTTCTCAGGCCAGCAAGTTGGAATTTCCACAGCAGGGACCAGCTCCACCTCAACCTGGGATTCTGATGTCTCCACAGCCACACGGACTGCTGAGCTGAAGCTTTCCAGCACTGTCACTTTACCTGTAAAGGAACAGCAAGAGAACGCAAAAAAGAAGAATAAGTCCTTTCTCAGCAGCCAAGCAAAGCGCTGTCTAGGGCCTTGCAGTTCTATTTTCCTGCCTTAACACTTTCTCTTCAGTGCCATAATCAGAATACAAGAAAAAATTTAGCATCTTAATCTACCCTGGGGAATGAGAACAGAAAGATAAATGAACAACTAACATCTCAGTTTAACAAATACCTTGCTTTTGTTTTCCTCTGTGGATCCTCTTAGATCCTAGGACCAGCTTCTTAAAAACACAGATAGACAACTTGTGCAACTTGACATTTCTAGCTGTACAGTACAACAAAGAGATCGCTGCAGATTAGAGGGGACCAGATGAGCACTTCATATCTAAAGATCTCCTTATTTCTTCAGAGAAACCATGATCAGACCAAATAACCTAACCTTGCCAGAATGTTTTGTGGGGTATCTGTACGTTTTGTTTCAGGAGATGTACTTGCACAGAAGGCAACGCCAGAATTTATGGCCTGGTGTGCAGAGCAGCCATATAAAAAGAGCTAACTGCTTGCCTCACTGGGACCACTGATTGCCAAAAGGAGTTAGTTCTGTAGTGATTTGGAGGAAAGAGGTTTCCTCAGTGAAAGAAGAGTGGCTCATCTCTATGAACAACGTGTTCCAAGAAAGCAGAAAAGAATGAAAGCTTCAACTAACGGACTTAGTGAGATGTTTCCTGAGGGCCTAGCTATGTTCTTGGAAGTGGTTTCTGTCCCCAGCTTTCTCTGTCACTGTCAGGACCACTGTCCCTTCAGCTTTGCCAGCTGAGCCAATTGTGTGATCACGCTCTAACCCACTGAAGTAAAAGACAGAGCAGATTACCATAAACAGGGCAAACAGTAGTGTGTTAACCCAGCTCATTTTCACAGGCTATGGAGCAATTCAACATGGAGCCCACACAACAGACTTGGAGGGACAGTGATGGACATCTACCACCACAAACGAAGTACCTGCCTGCTCCCAATGGTAACTTAGTATGTCCTGCAGGAAGTGCAGGGGTGAATAACATTGCGAATAGTGGAGTCCATCCCAACCAGAACTTCATAACCCTAGGCAAAATCTGCATGTTATTTCTCTGCTGAGCCAAGCCTGGCACCAAACAAGGAACTGTACTGCTCCTAAGTCCCCAGTAGGGATCCCTAGCAGCTGACAGGCATTGGAGCAACTACTCTATCAGCCTGTAAACACATCCACAGCATTTCCAAAACTATCACAATTGTGCTACCTATTTTTTTCACAAATGAAAAGTGAGACACCTCAAAAAACTCTGTTTTTGCTGGTGCTCAAAGAATTAAAAATTATGGAAGCAATGAAATCAGGGAGATTTTTCTGCAACTTTAGTTGTACTGTGGGATGAAGGAAGTTCATTCTTCACAGAAGTGAGCAAGAATGGTAATTACTCCTCCTGACTTCATCTTAGCTCATCTCCTCTCTGCAAAAATTCTCCCAGCTGGCCTTACAGAAAAGGTATCAGAATCATCAGCCCAAACATCACTGCCTGGGTCCTCGGAAGCACTTCTCCTGGCTCAACAACTTGATGTGTTGCTGCTAGACACAGTGACTTTCACGTAAGTCAACCCTCAGATGCAAGCCCATTCCATCTGGACTTGTCTGTGAGTCTCAGTTGTGAAATTTCATTTCCATCAACCTTTCCACTTCTGTGGTACCAAATATTTCCTGGAAGAATGCAATGATCTAGCTGAGCTTGACTTTAACATGTTTTCTCTCTTGAGACTAAAATTCAGAGTGCCATCAGATGAGTGGAAATGGCTTCTATTTCTCTGGAATACAGAAGACCCGTATCAGGCTGCTGCTGAGTAAAGTCAGCCTGGAAACATGCTATAAGAAGAGGCAGCACAGGCTAGATTCAATCATGTCACAGTATCTTAATGTGAAAAGAAGGACTTAGACTGTTTAGCTTGTGCAAAGCCAAGTGTTCATGAGCTGAAGTCTGTAACACCCCTCTGGGATGCTAAGAACTAGGCATGAGGATCCCTGTTCAGGCAGCATCTTGCTACAGATGCTTCAGCCACGAAGGCACGTTGCATGCACCACTGACCACGTTATGTCGGCAATCAGCACTTTTGGTATAAATAGCCATGGGAAATGAACAGGCATTTTGGATTGCTCAGACAGCGATCAGTGCCACTACTGAAAGCAAACTTCAAGTTCAGTTCAGCTGAACAGGACTGGTGTAGCCTGGACACTGGGGAAAAGAAAACTTGGCTCTCAGACTTAAGTAGAAGTCCTTCTATTTAGTTCACACCACCCCCATGCTGGAAAGCTAAGGTTTCCTGAGAGCATTATCTGCCCAATACACATCTTCAAGCATTTTCACCTCAGACTTATTCACCTTCCCTGTATCCAGTTTTCCTATACTATCTTCCCTGATAGTCTAGATATATTGCAGGTGCTGTAGCATAAAAAGATTTTCCCAAACCAAATTCCTAAATGTTCTGAAAATCGGGGTTGCGTCTTGGTTGAACTCTGAGGGTGATGCTGCTGGAGATCCTACCCAAATTCCTATGAAAGGAGCAACATCTTGGGTATGAAGAGCCCAGGAACTACTTAATACTGTCTTCAGTGCATGTCTACATGTATCACTGCAATGGGCTAAAGGCTCCCTGGATTTGGAGAGGTTTGCCATTTTTTTAACTTCTAATCACGTGAGCCAAAAAACCACTTCGTGTGTTTGATGATTTCCCTCTATCAGCTGCAGAAGACAGACAGATCCCCTTATGCCTGCCCCACTAAACTCACTGGAGAGGTTACAGGAGATAATCGACTTCTCCACCAGCTCCCGGAAGACGATAAGGACTTTAGCTGGAACCAGATCACCTTCGACGTTCACATCCGTTTCATGCCACTGCTGAAGGCTTTTTGAGAACTGCTCCACCTCTAGCCATTGATGCAATTCCTCAGGGTCCCGCACGGAGGAGAGGAGCTTGGCTCCATGCACGGTGTAATAACGCCAGTGCCGTACCTGGCATTCCCTGTACCCAGTCAGGCCACGCAGAGGGACTGTGATGAGGAATTGGCTGGGTGCTAAGACCTAGGAGAGTTCAGAGAAATTGAGAGAGGAGACAAGGGCAGATCCATGAGCCTCAACTAAGGAAAAGAGGTTTAAGGAAGTAACAGGTAAAACTGTGGGCTTTGGAAAGAAGCACAAGCCATGGTATGATGGGAACAAGAAAATACAGCCAGGACCTGTTCCATGCTTCACAGATTGTTAGGGATTGGAAGGGACCTCGAAAGATCATCTAGTCCAATCCCCCCACGGGAGCAGGATCACCTAGACCAAGTTACACAGGAACTCGTCTAGGCAGGTTTTAAACGCCTCCAGAGAAGGAGACTCCACGACCCCCCTGGGCAGCCTGTTCCACTGCTCTGTCACCCTCACTGTAAAGAAGTTCCTCCTAATATTCAAGTGAAACCTCCTGTGTTCTAGTTGTCTGAGGGTTAACTTGCAGGTACACAGATTAAGAGAAAACTGTCTTAGAAGTCTGGTGTGACAGCCACAGTCCATAGAAGACAAGAGCACACTGACTGATTTGCCACCACACCTGCCATGGTTTCTTCTATTTCCTGTTATTTCTAGTCTGCAATTGCGTGAGATGTAATAACTAGCAGCTTCCAAGGAGCAGGAAAGTGTCAGAGGGGGTGTCTTGAGATCCAGCAAAGGGAAACAAAATAGTGCAAGTTGTTACCTCAGAATAGTTACTAGAGATAAACCTAGAGCTCAATAGTAGTAATAACTATGGCAGAAAGTGCCCTTTTCTGATCTCTTTTAAAGTCCACCGCAGACATTAGTAAAATTCATCTTATAAGTGCTTCGCTCTGCATAACAGTCCTTTAAGAGAGAGAGAGGCATGAGGCAAGTGACACACCTGAGCCTACAGAGGCAGCAGCACTCTCAGAAGTAAACCCAGGTCTTGGCCAGATGCACTGTATGAAACTGCATCTCCTGCTGAGTAGAAGCCAGAAGCAGTGTAAGGATGGAAACAGTAACCGATGGATAACAAACCCACAATCAGGCTTGTTTGCAAGGCAGTAACTGGCCTTACTTTGGGAATGACCATTTCCCAATAAAACCAGTACTGAACCAGTATTTGCAAAGAGCAAGTAATTTGATACAAATACCATGAAACCTCCTACTGGCCCAGGGCATAGCTAGACATCTCCAAACACTGGTCTGGAAGCATTTGTTGATTGTGACTCCAGGTATTCAGAGAGGGCATTCAAACTCTTTCAGACCTTTACCACATAGACTCAGAAGCTTTTCAGCTCCACTTACTGCCAAGCTTAACTTACATTGGCATTAATAAGGTGAAGCTGCTGCAGGAGCAGGATGCAAAGTGACAGCTGTTGCTGCAAGGTGGATGAAGCCAAGGTGAATGAAACACGCTTGTCACTCTCCTGGAATAATCTGAAGCATTCTGGTAGCCTTCTTAGTAGCTCAGGAGATTTAAAATACGACTGCAGAGGTGCTAGCGCCCTGAGTGCACTAACACCTTTTCATGGCCCTGAGCAGCCTTTCTGGGACTTCTACTCACACCTGCTGCCCCCATTGGCCTGAGACCTCCCAGTTCAGCTCAGCGCTGGTCTTCAGTCACGTGACAGCTATGCCTGCACCTGTCTATAGACCTTGTTGTTCTACCTGCAGACTGCCTTCCCAGCCTGACCTCATACCTACCTGCCTACTATGGACTTCCCTGGCAATCAATAGACTGCATCTGACCCTGGTTACCATCACTGGGCTGGATCCCGACTCTGATGAATGCTCCTGGCTTGACCTCAGTCCTTTCTTATCAGCACAGACTTGCCTGACAATACAGCCTCTCGGCTGACCCTAGCTGCCCTCCCTAGGTCTGCCTCGCTCAGAGACCATAGGGTGAGCGCTATCATGTTGCCACGCTCACCTCCTGGCTCCCTCTCCCACAGGGAGCAGCTGGTCTTCTCTGCTCCCTGGCAAGAAATTTGAATACAAAATACAGCCTGCAAGAAGCAGAGAAACGGCAAAGGAAACACCCGAAAGCCTTTCTTTTGTCAAATATAAACCACCTAGAAGCAGGAGGACACTGAAAGGATGACACTCCAGACCAAGCTGACCTGTACAAGTCAGGTTTGGTGGGGCTGAGAAGTCCTGTCAGCAGCTCAGGAATTAAGTGCTAGGCTCCATAAGGAAAAAAAATACAATGGTGGTCATGCAGTTACTGCTCATCTCACTGCTGCGGCCACATTTGGAGATAAACAACCATTCCTGCCCATACCAAACTGCTGACTTGTATGTACTGGCACCCAACTGATTTTAAAGGGAAGAGCTGCAGGTATTATGCAGGTGTCTTCACATACAAATCACAAGGCTTCTCCACCTGGGGCTTACCAGGAAACATAAGAAATCACAAGGATGAGGGTGGCACTGTAAAGCTGAGCAGCTGGTGTCCTCTTTGCCTAAACAAATCCCAGTCCCACATCTATGCTCTGTCACACAACGGCCTTGCATGCCATATGCAGACTACGGGGCCCAGCAAGTCACAGGCTTAAACAAGAGCCTCAGATTCTGGGGGGTGTAATTTACAGCCAGTTCTGTTGTATTAAAACCCTGCCTTCAGTACGGTGAGCAAATTAAATCCAACCTCATTCTTGAGATCCCGGCCAGGATATCCAATAGCGGCAGAAGTATTAGGTTAGAAATAAATATTTATGCTAAAGAGCAAAAAACCAAAGTCTCTTGCAGAAAGGATGAAATACTCATGGGAAGACTGGTTAGGTGGGTGAAGTTGTCTGGAGAAGAGGGTGGGGGAGAAGGAATCGGGCACAAGGATCGGCAGGCATCAGGTGGCAGGACAGCTTTGTACCTGGATAGATGGGTGGAATGGGCGCTTCCCCCGAAGCATAGCTGACCACTTGGCCAGTAAAGCTGGCTGATCCTGAGAGAAGCAGAAAGGAAAACAAGAAGTACACAGAACAGAGAGAAAGCATCTGCCAGGTCATTCATTCACAAAGCAAAGCTGCAAGCTTCCTTTGAGCCTGTTTGTTGAAGGAAAATTCCACCCCCCTCCCACGAATACAGAGTTAAACAGTTGGCAGTGCTGCTGGGCAGTGTCAGTCTAGTAGTTGCTCTGGGTGCTAACCTGCTCATTATGCCTTACTGAAGCCTCTACAGTTTTGCACCAGGCCTGCACAGTTGACAGCTGCAAAAATGGTGGGCCACAACTAAAACAAACACTTAAAAGTTCTAAAAATAAGATGTTCCCTTTTGTCCATCTGAATTTTATTTCAAGTTTATTAAAGATTTTGACCTTTTTCAGCTTACAGGGAATCATTGAATATCTAGAGAGCTTCCTGATATCACCCTCCTTCATATTTAGAAGGAAGCTTGTACCTTCTCAACAAATCTAGATCCATTACCGTGTTAAATTGATTTCTTCTAACCAGAAGCTGAAAGTTCTGAAAAGTCACTATAAATGTATTTGACAGAAAAGTTGCAAAATTAAACAGAGAATAGTTAATACAATGGCTTTCGCTTGACACAAGTCTCCTCTAGGTTGAGTTATGTCAGCAATGATATTAAAGACTCTAATTTTTGGAAGCAAACCGTCCAAGACACACACACAAAAACCAAAAATCCTATTAACCCATTCTTTGCTGCCCCATGCCTACAGAATAAAGTTAGCCAGGCCTTCCTAGCGTGACTTCCAGTGATTTATGGCACTGGGTTCAGTTAAGTATGAATAACAAATCTGCCACTTTTAAAGAAAATACATTTTGAGGATGTCTTTTAAGAAGTTGTTCAGATCAGCCTACCGTAATGCCAAATTACTGCTCAGAATAGATTGCCTTCGTTTTGTTCTGCTTTGTTTTCCATAACAGCAATTTAACCCCGACCCTGGTCCTGTCAGACCTCATTAGCCAAACAGGTTTGTTCCAGTACGAGAGGTGGATGGCAGACTACGGCTCTAAGGAACACATGGACCAGGATGGGGCACTGTTTTACGTTGTTGTGGTCATTCCTATTGGCAAGACCACACTGCCCTGGGATATGCGAAATTCCAGAATAGATATAAATCTGAATGTGTTTGTCCTCAGAGCAGCAGCCACACTTCAGACTGGATGATTACACTCTGCCTTCACTTTCATACCCTTCCAGCAGCTTGATACACAGAGAGTCCTTCCCTTTCAATCCTAGACGGCTGCAGATTTGCCTCATGCTTTTACATGTTTGCTGTGCTTTGATCCATAACAGGCTTCATTTTAGTATAAGGGCTGACATAGCTGGAGTACGTAAACAAGTTCAGAGGAAAAGAGATCAGTTTCATCTGAAGTTACCAATGCCATGATTGTTTCTTTTATCCTTACGCTAGTTATTCTTGTGAGAAATAGTTACAGGAAATAACCGTTCTTCTCCTGTCACAGCTGGGACACGACATTATTATTTTGGTATTTATTAGTCTATAATAGCGAGGCATTTCATGTCTCCTGCTAATAAGCATATTTCTTCCCAGTAAAAAAGATGTTCCAATCCACGATCAAGAAAATATGTATTTTTCTGAAGGAGCTTACTCATATTCAAAGCGGAAGAAGGATTTTTCATTTTTTCTTTTTTTTTTTTTTTTGTTTCTTTAGTGAATTGATGGGGTTTCCACCTGTGAAAAGTATGAGTCACAGCTTATGAAGGCATGAGCATTTTTTTTCTTATGTTACTGCTGTACAAGTTTTTCTGTCTCCCAGAGAGCTTTGGCTTCTGCTTGCAGATTGACATCTCTGGCAATATACACTCTTTGTAAAAGCAGCAGCTGTAAAAAGAGGCTCTGACTGATTTACCCAGCCCTCTCTGATGCTTCTCTAGTTGTAAGATATGTACGAGTAAATCCCTATGACCCAGTAGGTCACTAGAACTTCTGCAGTGAATTGCCAACACATTCTGTGGAGTTTTGGGTGAGGTGCCTGTCAATGGAACCAATGGAAAAATCGCTTACTGATTGCCTACAGGTTGACAGAGAGTGTATTAGAGCTCTTGTTCATACCTTAATATTCTCATTATGAATGCCAGAGTTGGAGATAGCCTGGAATCGCGTGGCCTTATAGCTGATTTCTGCTGTCAGCTGCTGGATGATTTTCTGCACTTCCTCCACTGCTCTGGAAACCAGATACTGTCGCCGTTCCACCTGTCAGTTTCAGGAAAGACACTTCTTAGTACAGGTAACTGCAGTCTTTGTCTCCAGTGGGAAAGGGACAATCAAAGCATCCTGAAACACTTGTAGCTGTGCTGCATCAGAAACAAAACTTATCATTCCTTGTGTGTTACAACCAACTTACCACGAGACAGAGCTGGTAAACACCAAAGGCCAATACTCAAGACTGATGAGCATTAATTGATATTTCCATGCCAATACCTCTAGATGAAATGGAATGACTTTATTATATGGATAAACTTGCTATCAACCAGCTACAACTTCATCTTTATCCATTTGAGGCAGAATACCCCTGCATATACTAGCCATTCTCAGAGCCAGGATGTGCTTCATGCCAAGAACTGACAAGAATAAGAATTACAGATACTCTGTGCATTAGTCGGGTTGCAGGTGTATGTGGCAGCATTTAGATGCCTACATTGTATGTTGAAAATATCCATACGACCTTCATATCTGAAGTACAGATGAAAGTCTACTCCTAGATGATGAGAAAATACCTTTCCAAAGCTGGTCCCATTGGGGACTAGGTGTTTGTGTGACTTGATGGATAGTTCTTCAACTCAAGAAGTAGTAGGGTAATTATGCATTGAAAATTATTTCAGTGGAAGGTCCGAGTCTTGAAAGTATTGAGGTGAAGGATGGACAACTCAGAAAAATATACGATGCACCTAAACCTTCACATACAACTAAAAATGAATGG
>WEIS01056275.1:924-13180 GCA_013389965.1 Todus mexicanus | reverse complement strand
GGGAAGGTGTAGGTAGCAGGACTCTGACTTGGGGGGTGAGCACACATGCCAGGGTAGGTTCCCTGGGAAGAGGTGGTGGAAGACGAGGAGGAGGAGGAAGAAGAGGAAGCAGAAGCAGAGGAGGAAGAAGAAGAGGAGGAGGAGGAGGAAGAAGAAGTAGAAGAGGAGGAAGACGGGGCAGAGGCAGTGGCAGCCGAGGGTGTCTGGCTGTAAGCAGCCTGGCTATGGGGAGGGTAAAGGCGCAGGCCATAGGTGGCGTGGGAAGGATGATGGGTGTTTGACTCTAGGCCGTGGGGGTAACCCCCAGGAGGCTGGGGGGGAGCTGCGGCTGCTGGGGACACCGTCCCGCCACTCCCGTGGCCATGGGGGTGCTGCTGGGGACCCCTCCCCGCCACTCCCGTGGCCATGGTGGTGCTGCTGGGGCGGCTGCTGGTGATGCGGCTGCTGTCCTGCGAAGGAGGTCGCAGGGTGGGATCCAGTGTTGCCCTGGGGACGGCCATAGGGAGGTGGCCCCTGGCTCCAGACCGGCTGGGAGGGCAGAGAGGGCTGGGTGTACTTGGGGGGCTGGCTGGACACAGAGAGGCCACTGGGTGGGGGGAAGGAGTGCCCATAGGAGGCACTGTAACTGGGCAGGGGCTGGGCTGCAGAGGGCTGGGGGTACTGGGCTGAGGAGCTGGAGGGTGGTAGCGGTGGCGGGGCATAGGGGTAACGGGAGGGGGCCAGGGCTGGTGCCTTGTCGTGCCCCATTCCATGGGGTGAGGGGAGGTGGCCACTCAGGGCTTGCCCCACCATCCCCGGCGAGCTGGAGGCAGCGACTGTGTTGTTGAGTGGGCGCAGGGCTGGCGGGGGAGGCAGATTGGCAGAGACATGGGGGAAGGAAGGAGCTGAAGTCGGGGGGGCAGCCAGAGGGTTGGCTGGGGGTGTCTTTTGAGGGGGTAGCCCGCCGACCACAGATGCCAGTGAGATGGGGGTGGTGGGTGGTGGATTGTGCTTGGTGCTCAGAGTCTGTTCACGACCCCCTGGTGCTGGCAGACCCCCCACTCCACTGGCAATTTTGGCCCCAACCTGGACCACATTTGCCATAGGGTAAAGAGAAGCATGGGCAGAGGAGGAAGAAGAGGAGGAAGAGGAGGAGGAAGAAGAGGAGGAAGGAGGAGCTGAAGGGGGAGCAACAGTAGAGGAGGAGGAGGTGGGTGTCTGTGGAGCTTGAGCCTGGAAAATGCGGGAGGCCTGGCCCTCCAGCTGGGAGTGGTAGCTCCCTGCGAGGGGTCCCTGGGGATGTACCTCACCTGGGAGCCCAAAACTGGGCTCAGGTGGATGGGCCAGGCTGTCAGGAGGGGGAGCTACCGGTGGGCTCTTGGGAAAGAGCGGAGGATGATGGTAGGAGTGAGATGGCCCCTGGGACAGCACAGAGGAGGAGTCAGAGTCATTCTCCACACTGCCAGGGCTGTAGACGCTGGGTGAGGTGCTCCTGTTATCCTGATCAATGTCCCGTGGATCACTGCTCATCTCATCGTTGAAGCTATGGCCATCAAGGCTGTCAACATCAGATGGGGATGGAGGGCAAGGCAACTCCTGAAGTACAAAGAAAGACAGAGACATTATGTGGCCTCTGAGACCATGCATGGTACTTTTCAAGTTCCCGGAGAACCTGCTTTCTAACCATTCTCTGCCAGGACTAGAAAACCCCACAGAGGGAAGAAGACATCCTCTGACAACATACAAATAACACCAGTCCTCCTGCCTCCCCTTGGAACAACTTCAGTGCTCTCAGGTCCTTCAGAAGTGTCAGATACTCAGAGAGAAGGTAACCATGGGCACCTCATGTACAGAAGCAGCGAGGGAGGGCAGGGAACTGTTACAGATGAGGCTGAGTGTAAATAGATAGGAAAGGTCTTACCATCACCATCAGTGGTGATGAGCCATTGGTCAGGGTATGATACCACTAAGTGGCACAGAGTAGCAAGTATCACGATGCTCCGAGCACAGCCGAGCAACAGCCCCTAGACCCAGAATTGCTCTTCTTGTCCCTGCAGAGCTCTCCCTCAAAGAGGAGACCCGCTCCGCCATGGCCCCTCTCACTGCCCCAGTCCTTACCTCCTGAAGTTCTCCCTGCCCTACTCCTCCCCACCACCTCTCATTCAGACAACAGAGCATTGGCAATCAAGCAGGTAGCATGAACAATTAACAAGTACCACTCTCAAGCCTTGTAGCTTACAAGAGAGTCTAAACTGAAGATCAATGTTGAGCTGAACAGAGTGCCCATGTAGAAACATAACATCGTCGAAACCACGGTGATTTAATTTCAATGACCTCATAATGCAAGCAAATATCCCTTGTTTGCAGGCCTTTAAGGCCAGATCCCTGAACAAGCTAATGGTGAACTGAGAAGTGCAAGAACTGAGTCCTCCTCCAACCACCCAACCACCAATTCAGCCCGGGGCTGTCAGCATTTCAGAAAAGCCCTGCCACAACTATGCAGAGTGTGTACATGAGCAGGTATGCACAACCATCACCTGGAACTCACCATGACTTAAGCACCTCCATTTTACACTGCTTTGGGAGAGCAAAAGAGGCTGCATTTAAGCCTACTGGCAGCTCCACACAGAGTCAGGCTCTTGACACCGAGCTGAGAAAGGCAGGGTGCGTGCCCAGCTCCGAGAGCATTGCAGTCTCCTACAGACAACGCAGAAGAGACAGAAAGCTTCTATCTGCTCAGTTGTCATTTCCGATAGCATTTTTGTAGCCAGGCAGATACCATTTAGGTTGAAAGAGCTGCAGTGTGAAACTCAAGATGCCAAGGGTCCCAAGCATCAAGAACATCAAGCTGGGCAAGTGTGAGCAGCACAGGTAGGCAACAGGAGACTCTTTTGGCCTGGACCTGGAGTCAACAATCAAAGCAGGAAGAACTCACCTCAGTTTTGGGTTTTTTGGGAGCGTTGGTGTCCTCCCCTTCACTCTCCGAGATCTCTTCTGTTCGGCCCTGCTTTTTGCCCTTTGGGGTGCAAGATTCCTCCACTCGGCCTTTCTGCAAGGGAGAAGAGAACAGGGAAGTGGGAGGTTCATGGGGAAATTTCTCCCCCTGCCAGGTTTTCACTATCTGCAGCAGGTGAGACATAGCCACCACAGAGTGTGTTGAAGACCTTAGCAGGGCAACACTGAGCCAGGATACAGCAAAAATTAGCACTAGAATGGGCTGGTGAGACTGAAGACCAGTTCTTGGGAGATGGTGACAAGTGCAAGATTATGAGGATGCAAGATGGATCCCAGCCATTCCAGAGAGCCAACCCAGCACGGTTCCTTGATGGATCCGTTCTGGTTTGCATCCCTGGATCCCCAAACAGACCCTAACCAGTCCGGACAGTCTTGGGGTAGCCCACACTCGCATACTGGCTAATACTACCTTTGTCGCTTGTCGAGATTTCTCAGCTTTGCCATCACTGCTGGAGGTGCTAACGCCACCAGGGGAAGCTCGGCCCCGTGACCTAAGTTCCTCTCGGGGCCCTGGAGCCTCTTTCTTCCGTCCACTCCGCATCGACATCTAAGAGAGGGATCAATGGATCAGTCCTGCTTTGCATCTCCCACCACTCCTGCACTGTCCCTAGACTCCCAGAGCCCCTGAACCTCTGGCACTCCACTACACCAAACTTGCGTGCACGAGTTTTGCTGTGAGCCTCAGTCCCAACCCAGAGCTCCAGCCTGGCTCTGGTGTCCCAGCCCCCATCTCCCATCTGACGTACTGAGTCCTTGTTCTGTCGTGTCTTCATTCTTTTGAGTGTGGGACCCCCATTCTCCTTGGCCCGGCTTGATGAAAACATAAATTTTTATCACTCTCCACCCCTCTTCAGCTGTTCCTGGGGAGATGGAGACAGGCGAAAGCAGTACTTCTGAAAGCGGATCTTACACCAGCAATGCAACAAGATCCCAATCAATCCTGAAAGACAAGGAGATGAGAAGGAAGAAAGAGTGAGTGGACTGGAGGACATCCTTTTGTGGTTTGCTCTAGAAATATGAGAAAATTATTAGTTTCCTTAATTATTATCTACAGATGCAAAGACCTTTACCAAGAATGCAAGAAACTTCCCTATCAGAAGGTCAAAATATTTGGCCACTGTCACCTCCAATTTCCAATTTCCAGGAGTGATGTCCACATGATGCGAGGCAGTCAGGACTCAACATAACTTCTTTGGAGGAAGCAGGGAGGAATGGTTATCAGTATGTTTATTGTCTTCTGAAATCATTTTGGTATTTCAATTTCTGTGTGCTTTAAAATGTTCCTAATGACAATTTTCCTGACATCTTTAAATTCCTCTTTGCACTTACTGTCAGCACAGAAAGCTACACAGTCCTTAACTGGCCATGTGCTGCCATCACCTAGCTCTCTGTAATGAGCCCCCAGAGCCTTTACTGAAGGTGTGTTATACAGCCCTGCCCTCTGCAGGGCATATGGACATGCATACATGCACCAGCATGTTATACAGAAAATGTGACAAAATGTGACAAGCCTGGATGTTCAATGCCCAAGGTACACAAATAGGTGCAAGAAAATGCATTTAACTTTGATTTTGCATGATGCAAACAGAATCAACTCCGCTAAGCTTGGAGTGCCTGCCTAGCTGTCCTTCTCCTCCATACACTGGACTATTCTTCAGTGTACAGACAGAGTCATGCCCAGAGATGCAGAGTACATCCTTACACTTTGCAGCAGTAGGAAGTCTTCTGAGATCCCTGTGAATAAATTTACAGCTTTGTGCCATGTTCAAAAGCACTGTAGCTATTTAACACCCTGTTATGACACACAATTCCTAGTTTAGAGAATGAAAGCACCATGATAGCGTTAGCCTGGGAACTGGACTAAAGTAATTTAGAAATGCTGTTCCTGAAGCTCATTTGCTCCATCCAGCTTAAGATCTTTTGCACTGCACTGTACAGAATGTTACCCAAAAGAGATTGTCCTTCCCCTGCCTGCTATTCGAGCTCCTATACTTGATCTGTGGAACGGACAATTTGCAAGGCAAGTATATGTATTCTGTGGATGAGGCATCAGGAGAAAAAAGCCACATTTCCTGGGTTATATTATCTGATCTGGAAGCACAGAGAAATTTTGTGAATAAGAAGACTTGAGATTTGGGACTCCTAAAGGCCGTTCCAGATCTGGAAAGATCAGCTTCCAACTGGCCAGTGCAGGAGCAGTCTAGATGCACTTTCTTTTCTCTGAGAAGGTACATGAAGCCAGGGATCAGAGCAAACGCACCAGACAGGAGAGCTCTTGGACTTCCTGTGCAGCCCTGCTGCTGGACCGTATTGCTGTGGGGTCACTGCTTTCCACCCCCTCCATCTCTCCACCTGTGAAAAGGGAGTAAAGACACTGGAGTGTCTCTTCTGGGACTCCATATCTTCCCTGACCAATACCTACAGCAGGGGATTGTTTGTTTTAATTTCATTAATATTTTATTTGATCCTCATCAGAAAAGCCACAGACAACCCATCCACTATCAATTCCCACACAAAACAATTAATTAACCAAGACCTCTTCTTTAATAGAAAAACAGCTCATGATGGTTTATAACTGACCTAATGGAGGCAGAGCACTCTCCTAATCCCTGCCAGCTGATGTTTTACAGACTTACATTTCAGTCATACTTTGGCCCTTGGTTGCTAACTCAGCCAGTTACACTGATGCTATTCTAGATAAGCATCTAGGATTAACATTTCTTATCTGAAACAAATACTGCAAGTAAGGTGATCCTAATTTAACTCAACTTCAACACACACCATGTTGGCAATCATCAAGTATTAGCTCAGCTCTGAACACAGAGAAGCAGCATAAGCATATTACCAATATGTTACTGCTCTTTACGTTCAACAGGGATGCAACCTACACCTCCCACATCAAAAAAACCAAACATAATAATGCAGCACAGGTCTCACTTCAGCTTTTCAGCAACCCTGTAATGACAATTATGGTCTTCTTTCCAGAGAAGTAAGTCAGAGAAATAATGTACAGCCAACCACATACTGAAACTGTACTGAATTCTGAGATAGCAACTTGGTACTTTCAACAACTGCTGAAGATGCACTACCAAAAGAAGACAGAAACACATAGTTATGTTTCAGTAAACATAATTAGCCACTGAGGCAGCAGTTTCTATCACTCAGAGAGTGAAGACTTTTCTAAAATATGTAACAGAATTGAAAGACATTATTAGGCTCAGTACAGCAACTGTTATGTCAGAGGCCAAATGAGAGGATCACACCACCACCTTCTGATGTTAACATCTATGAAATAAAAGCTTGCAATGTGAGCTTTTATACCTAACCCTTCCCATCACCAAAGATCCCTGTAAATGTCTCTGAAGAGTTCTTAGGGCTCTGTGGCTTTGGAAAGGAAATGAGACATTTGGCAGGGCTGCTGTCAAAGGGATAACCTTTTCATGGCCTTGTGAAGCCCTTTACTAGTTTCATTGAGTTATGAGGCATTGCAAATTGCTATTTTCTGTTCACGTTTCGTGCAACCCAGATTGGTTTGGCTTACTGCCCAAACCTCTCCATATTCTCCTGTACACCTTGGTGCAGTCTCCTGCAAGCAACACACACTCAACACGCATCTACAAGTGGATCCCACTACTCCTGCTCCCCAGATTCAAGTAACTCTTTGACAAAGGTAGACTGTCTCGCACAGGCAGCCAAGAGATTACAGGCTCCAGTTCCTCTTCTGTTGAAGGATGCAGATAAGCTCTCTCCTTCCTGAGCTGCAGTGTAGAGCAACTTTTCACAGGTAAAAAAACTGCAATTAAATCCATCTCTCAATGAGATGCACTCAAGTTTTACCTACTTAACTATATAACCTTGTATCTCTTAGAAATCTGGGTGACTGTTTGTCCTTGGCTCAAGATAGCATTTACACATTAGATCGAGGTTCTGATAAAATAAACTCTTCTAGACTGAAACAGAACAGGACCAAATTGTCTTGGACAGTGTTTGAGGGCTTGGCCAGGACTGTAAATGATAAATGAGTCACGTGCCCCAAAGGCTTGCACACACACAGGTACGTCCAGCACATGTCCCAACGGCTAGGTGGCAATTTCAAGTGAGACAAAGAAGACTGGAAGGTTCCTCCAAGTCCACGGAAGGCTGAAGGGTTTTGTCACTTCATC
The DNA here is from genome assembly GCA_013389965.1 of Todus mexicanus. Classification (NCBI taxonomy): domain Eukaryota; kingdom Metazoa; phylum Chordata; class Aves; order Coraciiformes; family Todidae; genus Todus; species Todus mexicanus. The sequence goes on along the minus strand of WEIS01056275.1, from coordinate 6,023 downwards.
TGGTGCTTAATGGCAGAGCAGGTTCCAGGACGGGCCTGCAGTATGCTTGAGTTTAAAAGCCAAGTAAGGTCCAGCTAGCCCTCCCTGGGGCCAGTGACAGGAGAAGGGAGAGCTGAAGGCTCCCAGTATCAATGTCACTTAAGAGCTACCATTAGTTCAGCAGTGTTTCATTAGCTAGCAGACATTTAAGATCTGACTCAGTCCTCACCAAGATTAGCTGCCGGTAGTCAGCTGTCAATAGTTGACATGGTCTCTTCCTCTTCTTTCATATTACTCCTCTCTTGAGGAAAAAAACCACCAACAACAAACAAACAAAAACCCACAACAAACTGCCTTCTTGATTTTATTATCTCCTACTCCTGATCTTCTCCAACTGTAACATCCCAGATATCTAAGGCTGATTCAGACCTGGTCGAAGCAGGAGGGGTGGTGTAGCAGGTGGAACGTGATCATAGTACGTGACACAGGAGCCCACTCTGAGCTAGCCAGTGATGATTTGGGGTGGAGGGGAATAGCACTGATGTAACCCTTCTTCACCAAGGCTCTGCCTAGGCACTGGCTGGTAGACCATATACCAGCTGGAGGCACTGACTGCACAGATGTCAAGGTGCACGGCCAGATCACTCAATCTCAAAGAAGAAATCATTGAAAAACACTGCCACCCATCAGAACCACAAATGCTGCAAGAAGGGGCAATCTGACAGCATGTGTACTTTTAAGCAAAATGGGACAGTGCCTGTTCTCTGGTCCTGGGGTGATTTACATTACACAGCCTGCATCCAGTAAAATTCTCCTACCCTCCTGAAAGGGACATAGACATCTAACCTGGCCACTGGTCGTACGTATGTTCCTATGCCAACTCCTAAATCACATTCAGGCATCATCTGAGAGAAGGTTCGCTGTCACAGACCAAAGACCATACAAAGGAACACCATGATAATGCACAGACAGCGCTGTCTGTGCACCAGTGCTTGGACCTATTTAGTTTGTTACTATACACGTAGTCAGTGTGATCTTCCACTAGATGCTAGTCCATAGAAAATAAGTTTGGTATAACGCATCAGTGAAACTCTTCCTTTAGTCTAAGTAGACATGCGCTGAAGTTCAAAATTCTTGTTTTATTTGGTGGGGAACTGCTGGAAGTACAGAGTGACTGCTCCTCCAGTAATTTGTTGAAATGTAGGAATTCAAAATCCCATGTGAAATCAAAGGCATTTGGCATGCAAATACAGGGACTCTGAAGTCAGAAGATCTGAGAATTAAACCGAGTTTGCTTCTCTGCAATTCACTAGCTCTGTGATCCCATTCTGGTTTTTCTTTTCTCCCCCTCTGCAAAGGAATGGGTTACCACTGCAGGGAGGAACCAGGGTGGTGAAATGAACACAGCTGTTTTCTAACACATTGCAGATACTGGAAAGTGTCCTGAAATCAAGATGGGATGATAATGAATGGAGCTGTCCTAACAGGTAAAGATCACTCAGAAGGGAATGCCCACTGGAGCAGTATAGCCAGGGCAAATGCACCGTGAGTGGGAAATCAGAAGCTGGCCTGTAAATACTGTATAGTCTGTCTACTGCCCAGTGAATTATGGTCCCAGGCATTTTTAACTCCTGTCTCCATTTCCCTCATTTTATAAAATGAAGGGAAAATTTCCAGAAATATAAATGGGTTTAACAACTATGTAGCACCTTGAAAACACAAAATTTCATCCAAAATACTGCAATCAAGACAACCGGAAGAGTATTGCCCAATAGCTAATTATCTGACTTCAGGCTTGAATTCTGGCATCTTACTATAGGGCATGGTGGAGAAAGAGAGGGACAGAAGAGGAAGGGCACTGTGTTAGACGGCAGTGAACGACGAGGTCAGGGCTCAGCTTGCATGTCACAGTCGTATTGTCAGTCTTTTGATAAGTACATCACTGCAAAAGGGAAAATTATTGTGTAAGCAAAGGGACTAGGATGCCAAAAAGGTTGAATATCAAGATGGTAGCACGCAAATGCTTGTGGCTAATATTATTTTGGGTGCAAATATTCCCATGACTTGCAAATTTTTTGTGCTCAGTAAATTCTGTTAAGAAGCAATATATTTATGTGACACCAAGTGAAAGGTAGTTTTGAAACACCGTTACTTTCCTGTCTTCTACAAAATAATTACAACACTGGGTGGATGCAAGGGCTGTGAACTCAGGCTGGAAGGTGGATTAATTAAGGAATACGACTGTAGACCTGGTCAAATAATCACACTCCAGTTAAAACTCTTTCATATCCAGTGGATTAAGTTTAACTACATCCTTTCTGCAATAATAACATGAAGTCAGAGGATCCCAGGGGACTGGAATATTCATACGCCCAGGTTGAAGGCAGTGAGCATTAGCCAAAGTTTCTCCACCTGCTTGACTGCTCCCACAGGCCACACTTGTGCCACTGCACACATGCACCTCGAGATCAGAGCATGCACTTCCCTGCCCTTCGCACCCTCCCCGCCCACATGTGTCACAGATGCATCTGACCACAGGATGCAGCTGGCAAGAGCTGAGACCTGTCCTGCTATGGAGGCTTGGCAGCATGGTGTTACATGGCAAACTTAGATAGAAATGCTTGCAATACAAGTGAAAACTGCTATTATTGCTCAGAAATCAAAATATAAATTCAGCATAAAAATAGTTCAGTATAAAAACAGTGACAGTTGTCAATTTTTGTCATTTTCTACAAACAAATTGATTTTATATTGGCAGCATACTGGAATTCCTTTGGATACCTCTGTCTTCAAAATACTGCATAAAATGGGTCACCATGAAATGTTTTAAAATAAATGTAAATCAATAAATGTAAATGTATGCTTTCAGAAACTTTATTCTGTACTGAAGGTCAAATTACACACATTTTAATAAACAAGCTCAATGAACTCTCTCAATTTAGAGCTACCTATGTATATAAGAGAAAAGCCATTTCACGATGTCATTGTAATGTCAGGTTTGAGCTCATCTGAGGAACATGAACATACATAAGTCTATGGAACTTGACAAGATGCATGCCAGGGTCTTGAGGGAATTGGCTGATGTAGTTGCCAAATCACTCTCCATATTTGAAAAGTCACTGCAGTCAAGCAAAGTCCCCAGTGACTACAGGAAAGGGAATACTGCACCCATTTCTAAAAAGTAATAAGGAGGACCCTGTGAACTACCAGTCAGTCAGTCTCACCTCAGTGCCTGGTAAAATCATGGAGCAGACTCTCCTGGAAGATATGTCAAAACATATAGAAGGCAAGGAGATTAGAGAGAGCCAGCATGGCTTCACCAAGGATAAATCATGCCTGACTAATCTAGTGGCCTTCTACAATGGAGTGACGACATCAGTGGACAAGGGAAGAACTACCGATATCATCTACCTGGACTTCTGTAAGGACTTTGATACAGGTGAAAGGAATGAGAGCAGCCCTGCAGGGAAGGACTTGGGGATACTGGTGGACAAAAAATTGGACATTAGCTGGCAACATGCACTTACAGCCCAGAAAGCCAATTGTATCCTGGGCTGCATCAAAAAGAAGTGTGGCCATCAGGCGGAGGGAGGTGATTCTGTCCCTCTGCTCTGTTCCCGTGAGACTCCATCTGAAGCACTATGTCCAGCTCTGGAGCTTCCAGCACAAAAGAAACACGGACCTGCTAGAGTAGGGCCAGAAAAATAGTCAGTGTGCTAGAACACCTCTCCTGTGAAGAAAGCCTGAGAGAGTTGGGGTTTTTCAGTCTAGAGAAGACAGGGCTCCAGGGAAACCTTACTGTGGCCTTTCAATACTTGAAGGGCGCCTATAAGAAAGATAGACACTTTTTACCAGGACCTGTAGTGACAGGCTAAGAGGCAAATGTTTTATAGTAGGTAGGTTTAGATTGGACATAAGAAAGACTTTTTTTTATGATGAGAGTAATGAGACACTGGAGCGGGTTGCCCAGAGAAGTTGTGGATGCCCCATCATTGGAAGTGTCCCAGGCCAGGCTGGATGGGATTCTGAGCAACCTGATCTGGTGGAAGATGTTCCTGCCCATGGCATTGGGGCTGGATATCTTTAAAGGTTCCTTCTAACCAAACCATTCTGTGATTCTATGCCTAAAATAATACCTTCCGTGTAAAAAGGACTCAACCAGAGCAAACAGCTTTAATCCTTCTCTTGTATGTACTTGTCAACTTACCTGTAAACAGTACTTGTTGACAAATTCACTTGTCATGCTAGCTAGGCACTCCTCCCCAGTGAAATGACAAAATAAAAACTAAAATGCTCACATTTCAGTTAAGAGTGCCCAATAAATAAACTTAGAGTGCTGGCAGTCTTGGGACATAAAGCCAGTTTACATTTTATTAACTCTAATATTAAGTCTTATTAATGTTCTGCTTTCTGAATTCTGCACAACTATGAGGACTAAGAACGCTGAGTACGAAAGCTGTAATTCTGGAACTTCTATTCAATGAAAACAGCATCTGAGAAAAAAAGTATTTTCTGATGAGCAAAGTAAAATTAAAATAATCAGAGCTAAAGAGGTAATAAATAAAAACACTCATGCAAGAAGGCACAGAAGCAGGCTGTCCCTATATGGTGAAAAATGAGCCAGCCGGAAAGAAGACTGACCTAGCTGGACAGAGAGCTTTGGCTGAAACTCGAGAAAACCAGGAGACTTTATGACCTTTAGAAGAAGGGGCAGGCCACTCAGGAGGACTACAAGAATGATACGAGGTTATGCAGGAATATAATAAGAAGGGCTAAAGCCCAACTAGAACTTTGTCTGATTATTGCCACAGAAGGCAATAAAAAAATGTTTCTATAAATACATTAGCAACAAGAGGAGCCATCCTTTATTGGATGCAGGGGGAAACAGTGACAAAGTATGAGGAAAAGGCCAAGGTATTTAATGCCTTCTTTGCTTCAGTCTTTAAAAGCAAGATCAGTTGTTCCTGGGGTACCCAGCCCTCTGATGTGGAGCTGATGAGGAGCAGAAGGAAGCCCCCATAATCCAAGAAGAAATGGTCAATGACCTGCTGCACCACTTTGACACACAAAAGTCTATGGGGCCAGACTAAATCCACCCAGAGCACTGAGGGAGCAGACAA
>WEIS01056273.1:205-32559 GCA_013389965.1 Todus mexicanus | reverse complement strand
TTCCCGTCTGCTGCTGGGCCCTGACAGGGACTGCTCAACGGCATCAGTGGGGATGGTGATGTATTTACCATCGGGGGGGGGGTTGATTCAATACTGGTTTTGTGCATATTTATATATATTTACTTTTAAAATTATTATTGTTATTATGATTTTCATGTTTTAGTAAAGCTGTGCTAGTTTCCTTTCCTAATCTCTAAGTCTCTCTCCTGTATTTCCTTTCTTCCCTTTTGGATGGGGAGGGAGGAAAGAACGTTCTGTTGCTGATTTGGGGGTGCCCTGATCCCCAACTGTGACAATAACTAAACTCAGTCTCTTGAGTTCCTACTTCGGAAAATAAACCCTAACATTTATAGTAATTCAAGTTCTCTGAAAGCAGAGTTATTCAAAACCAAGACACTTGAAGACAAGACGCGAAGTTGCCTGTGTATGGGCTTGATTATGTTACGAAGAACTGATTTCTTCATTTTAATTATTGACTGTATAATAAAGGCACCGTTCAGAAATTTTGACTAATTACATTCATTTTCAATTCCCATTTCTTTTAATTAGTTATGACTCAGACTTGATTTGTTATCTTACACTTCATTACTAAAGATATTTAGCTGTTAGCAATTGCCAGTGCACTTCATATAACCCTCGCTTCCCTGCACCCCGCGTGTAAATAGCAGAGAAGGTGCTATTAGTGCAAGGTCAGAGATGGGGTCCATCAAATCAACCTTCATTATCAGCCACCACACAGGGTGGATAAAGGCAATGCCAGAGCAGGAGAGGTATTAAATGCATGAAGTCAGTCTACATAGCTTAAAAGTCAAACCCCTGCGTGAATGTGCTTGGTCCGCCCTCAAAATCATATTACATCATTAAGTGATCTTACATTGGTACAGCTGATCCCTTTCCCTCTTGGAGGAAGGATAAGATGCCATAACATATGTTCATCTGACTGGGAATTGACTTCGTTCCCTCCGTTCGTTTGCCTTGGCTTTCACAAGAACCCCTGTGAAGACAAATCTTCAATTGCAGCAGTATTTCTCTCCTCTTAAGCTATCAAATAATTGCCTTAGCTGAGATATGTCTCTGTTAGCTTTTTTAAAATGCTGACTTTTTAATAGCAGTTTTTCCTGAATTACATCAGGCTTTCTATTTATACACTGTTTTCTTGTCTGCGTTGCAGGGGATTAGGAGAAGGTAGGTCTGTGGCCACATGAGATACTGGCTTAATTCTTATTAGAAGTCTAGATTTTCATCATTCTTGTTACACTCTATCTGTTAAAGAGAAGTTTCGCTAGGAGTGAATTCCTTTTGTGGTAGAGGGTGCAAACTGTGTCCCAAGCAATCCAAAGCGTGATGATCTAAAGTCATGTGTTTGATCATTGCTGATAAATAGAGCTGTTGCACATCATTCCATGGGCAGTGATTGCCCCTGTTTGGGAAACTGTAGTCCCATCATAACCACTTGAACAGCATCAGTTGCACTCTTTGAGTGTCACGCCACTGCTGTGCCCATTCAGTGACTGGGAGATGGCTGAGTGGTCATGCCTGGATATGTTTAAAAGCCGTGTAGATGTGGTGCTTGAGAACATGGCTTAGTGGTGGACTTGGCATAGTAAGGGTAATGGTTGGACTCAATGGTCTTAAAGGTTTTTTCCAACCTAAATGATTTTATGATTCCATAAATGCATTAACCCTGACAGCTGAAGGAGGCAGAGCACCTTGCCATGTAGAACTCCATGGGATTTCCCCCTGACCTGTGCATTTTTATCTTCAGTTTTATTTTTCAGAGTACTGAATTTTTGCTATAAGTACTGAAATAATGTTATTCAAAAGAAACTGTACGTCGTAGTACCTGCCGATATTATTTACATAGATTACAAGCAGCAACCGTCAATTAGAAACATAACTCTTTTGTTGTTCTTTTTTAATCCTCAATTCAGGTTTAAAACATAATACAAGGAATGAGCTTCGGGGAAGTAATTTGTAAAGAATTTTTATGACTTCCCTTTTTAATGTGTGAGAGTGGATAGATAATACAACTTTCACTGGAAAAACTACTCAGAGAGTCGTATTTGTAAAGGATAAAGACATTAACTTTTTGTTCCCAAGAAGTTCAAATCGCTCTCGGTTTTGAAATTTATAAAGCACTATGTAATACATAAGAGCTGCTCTAGATATCAGCCCTTGAGTATCGGTAGTAGTTTCACATTGTGCAGATAAGTGAGTGAGCTGAATGCTTATCTTTTATTGATTTTGAGTTTATGAATGCTAAAGACGGTTCTCCATGTCGCTGGTTTAAAATCTTTGATTAAAACGGTTGGGCTTGTTGTTTCAGGAAAATGTCATTCTGGTAATCTGCAATTACTGAACAAGCATTAGCAAAAAGGGGAGAAAGCAGTGAGGTCACCCAGCAAGTGACACCATATGTATTTATTAGTGTCACCTATGAAATTTATGAGGCAAAGTAGTGCTGAAAGAATCTGCTGTCTTTCTAAGCAATGCTCATTTGAGGAATTGCCGAAGATAAATGGATTTGGCTAATTGAATCATACACTTTCATAGTGTGCTACATATAAAACTAGACTAGGAAATAAATATAATTAAAGTAAACATGCCCTTCTAATTAGTAATTGTTTCTGCTGTTTTAAGCAAATTTCAATGGCACAAAGTAGCTGTTCCAGTGTAAACCTAATAATGGAGGCTGTAATAACAGGTGTAAATTAACACAGTGGAAAACATTTACAGGGTAACATTCTAAATTAAAAATGACATTAACAAGTCTGATTTTTAAAAAGCTATATAATTAACATTTATTCAACCCCTGACAAATTAGCACAATACAAATACTAGATGATTTTATTTATAGCTTATAGCATTTTTCAGGCTTTATTTTTTTGTTAAGCAGTAAACAGAGCAAATGTGGTTCATTTTTCCAAGAGCATGTCATATAAGGGCACTGACAAAGGAAAGGCAAAGAAAAACAGAAAGCAAAGATATTTACCCAAAGGCATTCTTCTTGTAAGTGATGTGCAGGAATTGTTTGAATACTTAACAATATCACCCCAGTCAATGTTCTTGGTTATGTATGCTCAGAAATAAAACATCGTGAATGGTTTAAGTTTGGAGGAATGCAAGTACAAACAGAAAAATATCTATTGTGTAGCAAAATACTTTGATTCCCCCAAGTGCATTCTCAAAAAGACCCCATAATGTACTGCTAAGTGCTTAGCATTGATGGTTGTCTCTACAAATAAATATTGTGAGCAGTATTTTCTTTTTATGATGGATCTCAAAGAATTCCAGCAACAGGTAAGCAAAAATATACAAATGAGTAAAAAAAATAATTTATGATGGAAGGTGCCATGATTTCCACATTATAGAAAATGTCTCTTCAGATCCCAAAATAGAGCATAGGATGTCTGCACCATATACACAAATTGTTTTCCTCTTTCTTGATTTTTTCTAAACCTGTAAGAGTGAAAACGTTTTTGCGCATGGGGCATGGGGAATTGTGATTTTTTTTCCACTTGTCTATCAAAAGAAAATCACAATTGTTTAATTTATTCTTTGTGCAATGTCTTCTGATACGTCATAAATTGCAACACGTGATAGGAGAGTTCAAATATCCAGATTTCCTATTCCAAAAGTGAATTTGTTAGATTGCATTCACCTCATAGTTGCAAATCCAGAGAAAAAGTGAAAAAGTAGAATCATAGAATCTTCTTTGGAAGGGACCTTTAAAGGTCATCTAGTCCAACCCCCTGTACTGAGCAGAATTTCCTGAGTTGGCTGTGAATGGCTGATGCTTAGTGTTTGAATTTATATACATATAGTTGGGGATAATTAAGACCTGACTCCATTCTTATGCAGAATAAATTAAAATGGCACCCTTGGCGTGAGAAGAGTTATGCCATCCACGTCATCTGGGCGTTAGGTGTTGGAGTTCGGTGACCAAGGGAGCAATTGTGACATTTGGTCACAACATAGTCTTGCTCACCTCTTGTCTTTCCTCTTCTTGTAAAAGAGCATTCAGATCTGTTGTGCACCACAGAGTTTGAGGGATCAAAAAGGAATTTCTACTAGGAAATAGAAACTGCCATGAGTAGCATCCCTTCTGGAATCTGTAGAGATTGTTTAGAGTTCCTGATCACCGATGCAAGATATTTTTTCTCTATTTGTTTTTTGCACGTCTCCCTTTGTGATCCCTGTGTGCCTCGGTAGCAGCTAAACATAGAATCATAGAACCATAGAATGGTTTAGGTTGGAAAGGACCTCTGAAGGTCATCTAGTCCAACCCCCCTGCAGGGAGCGGGAACATCCTCAACTAGAGCAGGTTGCTCAGAGCCCCATCCAGCCTGACCTGGAATGTCTCCAGGGATGGGGCCTCCACCAACCCCCTGGGCAACCTGTTCCAGGGTTCCACCGCCCTCATCATTTCATTTGGAGATGGTGGAAAAGATGTTCCTGCTCCCACTTCTCATAGGCCAGTTTCTGAATTCAGTGACTGAAGAAAGGAAAAAATCAAGCCTGTGTATTAAAAAAATTAAAATCAAAATAAATAAAAAATATTCCAAATGCTGGGCTGCAGAGAACCCTTATTCCATCCTTCGGCTCTAAGCTGGGACAAGCACACCTAGGCCAGCCTGACAGATAATTCTGAGTCAAAGCTGAGTCAGTAGCACATATGAATCCCTCGATTGTGGAGCAGTTGCAGAGGCACTTCCATAGGTCCCCAGCCCAGAAATAATCTGTGTTAGGTGCATGTTCCTCATGGAAAAGTGTCTTTATTGTTGGGGACAACTAGTCTTACTTTGGTAAAGTGCTAACAGGCAGGTACCTGTGGAGGACAAAGACATCCTAGTAGGACATCTGTTGCTCTCCTGGAAGGAGGGAAGGGAGTTGTGTTGTTCAATGGATGAAGCTTTCCTGTTCTTCTTTATTTTGTGTGCTAAACATGACTGAGAACAAACAATCTTAACAATAACTGTCTGCTGGCAGGGATGGGGTTGAGGCGAGAACTGACCAAACTTTTCTGAAATAAAGAAGGAGGCTGTGGAGTAGATAGCCAGTCTCTTCCAACCCTTCCTTTTTAAGCTAGATAGCATTTCTGAAATCATATCTAAATCTCCTCTGCTGCAAATGAAGTTGTATGACCTAGCAGACAGAGAACACAATTCATCATTGTCTGCTCTGCAACACGGTTTTATAGGTGGGAAGATCATTATCATGTGTCTCCCAGTCTTCTCTTTTCTAAACCAGAGAAACCCAATTTGTCCTTTTTCATACCTCACGCCTTTATCCATCTGTCTCCTCTTGTCTGTGCTACAATACCTCATTTCCACAGTAGAGGTCCCCAGGACAGACCCTCCATTCACTGTGTGCATTTCCTTAGGTGGTTGGTTTGGGATGAAGTTTGTTATCCAAAAGACACAGGCAACAGGAACAGAGTGAAAGGGAGACCTGGAGGGTTGGATGTGTTTTCATAGAACTGTAGAATGGTTTGGGTTTTAAAGGCCCTTAAAGATGATCTAGTTCCAACCCGCCTGCCATGGCAAGGATACCTCCCAGTAGACCAGGTTGCCCAAGGCGTTGTCCCATCGGGACTTGAACACTTCCTTGGGTGGAGCATCCACAGCTTCCCTGGGCAACCTGTTCCAGTGTCCCACCACCCTCATTGAAAAGAATTTCTTCCTAATATCTAGTCCAAATCTACCCTCTTTTGATTTGAAGCTGCTATACCTCATCTTATCACTACAAGCCCTTGTTGAAAGCCTTTCCCCGGTTTTCTTGTAGGTCCCCTTCAGGTACTAGAAGGCTATAGGCTATAAGGTCTCCCTGGAGCCTTCTCTTTTCCAGGCTGAACAACCCCAGCTCCCTCAGCCATAGGGGAGGTGCTCCAATCCCCTGATCATCCTCGTGGCTCTCCTCTGTACCTGCTCCAACAGTTTTGTGTGCTAAGGTTGCTAAAATGGGACCCAAATGAGACCATGAATCATTCAGCTTCTACTGCAGGATACTTTCTGGGTCACATGAAATTCAAGGAACCTACTGCTTTATACCTTCTCCCAAGGACCGACGGAACTTTACATTTTAGCTATAAGTTATGTGTGGCTTTGAAGCTGTGTACCAGAGAGATTGCATCCACTTGCCAGCTTTCATGGCAACGTGCATCAAATAGGCTGTGCAATGTGATGGTTCCCACATTGGAAGGGGGAAGCTGTTAACTCCATAAAGTGCTTTCCTCTTTGGTTTCAGAGATTCAGCTAAGGCTTTAGGGTCACACATTTTCACAGGCTTTTGAGCAAGTAGATTCATTAAGGGAGGTGAAGTTCTGGAATTTCTGTTTTGTTTAATTTGGCCCTAGGGAGATACCCAGAGTAGGATGGTTTTCTCTGATTCGTGTATTAGAATGAGATATGTCTTAAGATGCTAAACCTAGGCATTTTAAGTGGTTAGAAAACAGATTAGTGTGAAATGAGATAGTTTAAATAATATCTTCAGCTTGATGCTTACATCTAACCAGCTAGTTAATTCCTTTTAATTTAGTGCATTATCATTTCCATGTCCATTTCCATTTCCATCATTTCCATCTCTGTCCTGAGATTCTGATGAAGTTTTCTTTCTCATGGTATCATGTCAGTAGTATCAAATTAGGTAGGATAGGTATTCCCATGTCAGGAACAGCAAAATGTTCTTTAGGATTACTTAAAAATCCAGAAATCTTTGACAAACCCTTGTTGTTGAGTTACTTATATATTATTTTGGTTCACAGCAAAATTGAACGCGGGTGTTCCAATTATTTCGCAGTTTCCCAAGAAACAGTCCCAAATTTAAAATTGAACAAAATCACTGAGGTTATTTTCTTCTACTCGTAGTAAAAAAACCCCACATAGAGTATCTTTAAGTAAGTCTTTTGCTTTCCATTACCTAGAAGGAAATAATTCTCTGCTATTTCCTTTGTTGCTGACAAGCTCTATCAGCATAGCTACTTAGGAAAGTTTTAAGGGAGCCTAAATGTAGTAGCAGTTTTCTGCTCAACACGGCATGCTAGCAGCAAATATTCTCTTGCTAATAACAGCTTCTGTTTATTTTTTTGCACTGGGATATTCCAGTTACCAAGTGTGAATTACACCGTGCTTTGTTTGGATTCCAATAGAAATCAAGTTCACCCACAGCGGTCTAGTTTCGTGCTCTCTCCCACCCTCATCCATGTCATTTTTTTCTCCACAGTGGGCCCATCCAGCAGGGCTGGGAGGGGACAGCAAGCAGCTCTTTCACCTTTCTCTTCAGTGCTATTTCGGGTTTCTGCCAACAAGTAACACCGGTGGAGTAACGCTGCCGTTCGCTTGTGTTACAGCCCACTCCAGGAACACCACCTCTCTAACACTCAGAGATGTGCTAGCTTTTGGTGGAAAAAAATATGTGCTGTTAGATCTGCCAGAGTTATCCCATGTCTTTAAAATGTTAAATACCTTCCATGAGGTTCAAATGCTACCTCTTGAGAAGAATCTGGGTATCTACTGTGGGGGTTTTGATTGTCATCACTTTCAAGACAAGAGAGCCTGAGAGCACGTGAGCAGCTAAATGCAAACTGCATGATTAACATTCTTCTAAGTGATGGATATGTAGCAACGTGAACATCAGTTTCAGTGGACTTCATGGCTAGTGATCAGGGCAGAGCTTGCCTTGCCTTCAAAATCCTATCTGTTCTAATCCTACCCCATCCTCAGAGGACGGTGGGATCATAGGTTGATAAAATAAGGCTTCATAGGGAAGTGTTTCCATCCCTGGAAGTGTTCAAGGCCAGGTTGGACAGGGCCTTGAGTAACCTGGTCTAATGGGAGGTGTCCCTGCCCATGGGAGGGGGTTGGAACAAGGTGATCTTCAAGGTCTCTTCAAACCCAAACCATTTCTTGATTCTATGATTCTAATCTGCCAATAAAAAGATACAGAATGGACTCCTCCTGTAGGGATTTTTTTCTTCCATTGCAGAAGATCTGCTGCCTTCAGCATCACTACTGATGGCTTTTCTGAACTGGAAGATCAGGTGAATTTCCTTCAACCTTGTTTACCTCTCTTTTTTTCTTTTCTTTTTTTTTTTTTTAATGTATGTTTTACCTCCTTTTGGTTATATCCTCTTACCCTAGTGAAACGGGAGAAAATGAAATTCTGCAATTTTTATGCACAACTGGTCAGAGAAGGATTTTAGTTCTCCTAAGTTGTTCCCTTGAAACCAGCTTCAGTGGGCTTTATGGGAGGGCACACAAACTTGACCTTCTTGAACACTGGAGTGAGAAAAGGTCAAAGTGAAGTCCAATGGTTTTTAAATAGATTTAAAAGAATGCAAAAAAATAGAGTGATCCAGAGAATTCTAAGTTTCCCGGCATAAGAAAGGAGGGGTTTTGCTACAGCAGGTTCAAATAGAATTGTTGTAGACATTTCTCAAACCCGTGCTTTTAGAATAATACATACAATTTAGATCCCTCCTCATGCTTTTAGAAAAACATACAGAATTTAGATACCTTTTACCACTTTCAAAATGAAACACTGAATGATTTTACACATTACACCACACAGTTAACTGATATCCTTGTAATTTATTGTGACATCAATATGCATTTAGGAACTCAGACTTCAAATAAAGTATACAGCAAAAAATAAAACATTTTACTCTTACAAGCTTTTGTTGTTGCTAAAGCTAAAATTTGCTGAGAAAAAGTAGTCAGAGTGAGGCAGCTGTTAGAGAGTTAGGGGATGATGTATCCAACTTCCATCAGGTCACATTCCTCTCCACTTTGGACAGGAACCAGGCAGATCCCCTCCAACAGACAGCATCTGCCTCCCTGGCACTGTCCCTGTATGGGGATTTCACAGATTCACAGAGTGTTCGGGACTGGAAGGGACCTCAAAAGATCATCTAGTCCAATCTCCCTTATTGCCAGAGCAGGATAACCTAGAGCAAGTCACACAGGAACTCGTCCAGGCGGGTTTGAAACATCTCCAGAGAAGGAGACTCCACAATCCCCCTGGGCAGCCTGGGCCAGGCTCTGGCACCCTCACTGTAAAGAAGTTTTTTCAAAAGTTCAATTGAAACCTCCTGTGTTCCAGCTTAGACCCATTACCCCTTGTCCTCTCATTGGGTGCCGTCAAGAAGAGTCTGGCTCCATCTTCCCAACACTACGCCCTTTGCGTATTTCTAACCATGACTGAGGTTCCCCCTCAGTCTCCTCCAAGCTAAAGAGCCCCAGCTCCCTCAGGCTTTCCTCGTAAGGGAGATGTTGTCAGGAATGGTTTCTAGATCTCTTGGCACTATCAAAGCTTCTGGGCAATCTTTTGTCTTTTTTAAGACATTTCATTTCTTTCCAATTTGGAAATATTTAAAGAAATTTTAACCTACTTGAAAGTGAGGTACTCTGACAGTCACGCTGCTGAAATACAGGGGTTAAAATACATGAGTTTGTTTTGCACTTTATTATGTTTAGAGCTTTGTGTTCCAAGCATGTTACTTGTTGTTTTGGATTTGTGACACCGTTGTGTCACCACCACTCTTCTTAAACAGAAGCGGAGTGTCAATAACTCACTTTCCACTGCGTGTCTCTTAAGGAATCATAGAATCATAGAGTGGTTTGGGTTGAAAGGGACCTGTAAAGGTCGTCTAGTCCAGCCGCCCTACAGGGAGCGGGGACATCCTCAACTAGAACAGGTTGCTCAGAGCCACATCAAGTCTGACCTTGGATGTGTCCAGGGATGGGGCCTCCACCACCTCCTTGGGCAATCTGTTCCAGGGTTCCACCACCCTCAGAGTAAAGAACATTTTCCTTTTTTAAGGAGTGAACACCTGGGTGCTTCTCTGCAGCTCTGAAGGTAGGCAGTGTGAGTTACAATACAGTCATCTTCATAGGCAGGATGAATTGGGACTAGCACGTGTAAGAAGCTCACATAAATTACACCAGTCACTGGGCATAGAACCTTTAACTTTTTCATCGTTTTAACATATATGTCATTTTATTCATGTCTGAGCATAAATTATTCTTTCATGCATGAGTGTGCTGGTTTGGGCTAACTTCTCGTCCTAAATTTCGTTGCTTATCCCTGGGGGGTAAACATCAAAATATAACAGTTGCACAGGGCAAGCAGAACATAAGGAATAAAAACCACTGGCACAGGTTGCCCAGGGAGGTGGTGGAGGCCCCATCCTTGGAGACACTTTCGAGGTCAGGCTTGACGAGGCTCTGAGCAACCTGCTCTAGCTGAGGATGTCCCTGTTCCCTGCAGGGGGGTTGGACTAGATGACCTTTAGAGCTCCTTTCCAACCCAAACCATTCCATGATTCCATGAAAAGTCATATAGTTTGTACTCTGTGCACTTCTTTTGTGCAGGTTCCAGGGATATGTGGTGATACAGTTATTTGATTAAGCATAAGCCTCAGGTCCAGATTATGTTCTGCATTTTCAGAAGAAATTTGCTTTTTGCTGGAGTTTAAATGTATACAAAATACTTCAGAGAAACCAGCTCGCTGCACAGTGCAATGCAGTATGTTTGGCTAGCACTAGTTTTTTGTGAACGGAGGGTGAAACATCCTCTATATTAGCATCTTTTCACTGTCTATAGTTTGAAAGTATATAGGAACCACAACTTTCTTAGGTTGTTGAACCTAGACTTCTTACAGTCCTTGTTCTGTGAAAGCAAGCTGGCTATGCGGGCACTGGGTTGATAGAGAGATGTAGATTGTGATTTAGATTCATATATATATTTTTATATATCGTTCCATTTTCTAATTGTTCTTCCTCAGTTCAGGAGAAAGAAGATGGAACCTCGTAATTCCCCATAATAAGACTTTATGCTTACAAACTATTACTAAAAACAATCACAATTTCTTCGTATAATGAGCTACATTTCAGGTGTTCATACAAGCAAAAACATAGGTTTTGGCAGATCGATTATTTGGGCATTAACAATGGCTGATTCTGTTTGCATCTGTACATCTGGCATAAGGTTTAACTAATTTGGTTGTTGCTTTATCTGCATGTGCAGTTATTAACATTATCCACATTCATTTTTATCAAGTAGACATGCTAACATACGTCTGTTTATAACTTAGCTCAGCCTTACCTGTATGTAGCGATGTCTCCTCCGTAATATATAAAATGCTATAGTAAGCTCTCCATCTAGCAATAAAATATGAAAGATAAATTAAAGCAACCATCTCAAAATGTATCGATTCTATTTCTACAGAAAACAAACTCAGCGACTGTCGCTGAAGATCCCAAGAAGTGATTTTCTGCGAATACATAAAAATCTGATGACTTATGTGCTAGCTTGTTCATAATTTTTTTTCACACTAGGGCTGTTGTGTGGTTTCCATAATGCTGTAAATCATGATTAAACACATAAAAAAGATTGTTGCCCAAGATCCATTTTAAGCCGAGCGAAACGTAATACAATATAAAATTTACATCATTTTCTTGATTAACCCTGATGAACCTTCAAGTCATTATCCATTATAGTAAGAGCAAATTGGAAATGTTGCTTTGTTAATAAAACATGTAGAGACATTTTCATGAGTCATAGATTTGATGGTTACTAACAGCTGACACATTCATAGTGAAATACTGTACTTTGGCTTTCCTCGGAAGAACAATGCTACCCAGAGCTGCAATCCTGTGTCCTGTACTTAAATGCTGCGGTTTGGTGCCTTGTGGACATCAGATGATTTTGAAAGTTGACCTAAAATGAAGTGCGCAGAGTATCGTAGAGTCATCAAGGTTCGAAACAAGCTACAGGCTCGGGGAAGAATGGCTGGAAAACTGTCCGGCAGAAAAGGACCTGGGGGTGCTGATTGACAAGCGGATGAGTATGAGCCAGTGTGTGCCCAGGTGGTCAAGAAGGCCAACGGCATCCTGGCTTGTATTAGAAATGGTGTGACCAGCAGGACCAGGAAGGTGATTGTCCCTCTGTATTCGGCATTGGTGTGGCCGCATCTCGAGTGCTGGGTTCAGTTTTGGGCTCCTCAATACAAGAAAGACATTTTGGGGCTGGAGCGGGTCCATAGAAGGGCAACAAAGCTGGTGAAGGGCCTGCAGAAGAAGTTACATGAGGAGCAGCTGAGGGAACTGGGATTATTTAGACTGCAAAAAAATGAGACTGAAGGGAGACCTTATTGCTCTCTACAACTACCAGAAAGGAGGTTGTAGAAAGGCAGGCACTGGTCTCTTCTCAGAAGTAACTAGTGATAGAACAAGAGGGAATGGTTTCAAGCTGCACCAGGGGAGGTTTAGACTGGACATTAGGAAAAAAAAATTCACTGTAAAAGCTGTCAGGCATTGGAACAGGCTGCCCAGGGAGTTAGATAGATCGCCATCCCTGGAGGTGTTTAAAAGCCATGTAGACGTTGTGTTTGAGGATATGGTGTAGTTATGGGCGTGGTAGAGTAGAGTATATGGTTGGACTCGATGATCTTAAAGGTCTTTTCCTACCTAGATGATTCTGTGATTCTAGGACTTTCAAGATCATCACTAAACCATGTCCTGAAGCGCCACATCTATACATTTTTTGAATACCTCCAGGCTTATAAATGTAGGCAGGACTTTTCACAACCTGTTCATGTAGGGATGAAATCTCAGTGTATCTATCACTCGCATTTCGTAGGGGTTCTTAGAGGCACCAGAAGTATTTAACAGCTTATATTAACACTAGTGGTCTTTGTCAGCCATGAAAGTCTGTGAAGTTTTGCTTCTTTTGTTACTGGCAAAGTGCTCTTAGATCTGCCCGTAACAATTAATTACAGTCTTTGCTTTTGCTGCTTTAAGTCAAGTTGCACCAGGGAGAGTTGCACGGTGACATTTTTCTACCAGTTACAGAGCTTTCAATTTTTTGTGTGCTGTGTGAAGTATATCTCGGTGTACTTCTCAATCCTGCAATTAGCTGTGGGTAGATGGATCTCTGTTCACAGCCCTGTGGAAAGAATAGGCTATTTAAATTGCTAAAGAAAAATGGGAGCAAGGAGTTGTTGGGGTTTCTTTTCTGAAAAAAAAAGACATGTTTTCAAGAAAAAGATCATAGAGGCAAGCTGTTATTTTTCACAATTTTCAGGATGCTTCTTTTCTTTTCTTTTTTCTTTTTACTACTGAACTAGCAGTGAAGATCTTTATTGACCGAAATTCAGTTTTCAGCAAACACATCAATACGAAACTCAACAAACATTTTGAATAAAGTATTAACCACTTGCTGCAAAACGTCAGATAGATTTTTAAAAAGGCTAGCGTCTTTTCATTGCCTTTAAAATGTTCAGAACATCCCTAGAAATCATGCAATGATAGGAGTAAATTCAGTGTATTACAACATTCAGCCTGTAAACTCTTCAGGATGTTCACCAAGATTATATGAATAATTTGCCTGTGTGTGCACATCCTCTACAGAACTGAGCCGGATGGTTGATCGAAAAAAAAAAATCCCATCATTTTTGACTGATTACAACTGTAAGGAGCCTAAAGAAGAAGTTTCAAGGGAAAAAAATCAACACCACCACACAGGCTTGGCAGATTATAACTGGAACAGTTTCCCATGCATAAGGATGCCATGGAAAGTAGAAATCATTGTGGAGAAAAACAGACAAGTGGGGCGTTGTGTCTGACATCTCTGGCAGGAAAGCAATGTAAGAAGAAACTGGATCAGATAGAGGCATCACCACGTTAGGTGAGACCGTGCGTAGCAGCCCAGGGAATTCAGGAGAGTTAGGTGAGGCAGAAAAAGAGACCCCTTATTCACCCACCTCAGCTGTTGTATTTTGTAATTACAACATAAAAGTCACATTAGCAAAATCAAATGTAAGGGCTTCGCTGGGCTTTGTCCGATTTGTGTTCTGCAGACTTGGTATTTTTGTTTCCCTCCACTTGGAAAATCTGGATGAGAATACAAAAGGAGTATTTTCCCCTATCTCACCTACAGTATCTGTTTCTTGACGGCTAAGATCTCTAATTCCTGGAGGTTTTAAATATCATTTCTGATTGTGGAGAAAAAGAAAGACCCATACCAGGTATAAGATTATTGATAGTGGTAATATGAATAAATGTATTAATGTGATTTATTAATAATATATCAATAAATGTGTAACTTGTGAATATAATTTCAAATAATATATTGCTAGGGCAGTGCAAAATTCAAAGTAATGGAAATGTTCTGTTTCTAGCTTGGCTCAGCGTCATCATTAGATCTTCACAGATCATGGAATGGTTTGGGTTGGAAGGGACCCCCAAAGGTCATCCAGTCCAACCCCTCTGCAGGGAACAGGGACATCCTCAACTAGAGCAGGTTGCTCAGAGCCCCATCAAGCCTGATCTGGAATGTCTCCAGGGATGGGGCCTCTATCACCTCCCTGGGCAACCTGTGCCAGTGTTCTGCCACTCTCTTCATCCATCTTAGATGTTTTTGCTAGGAGTTTTAGGATTAAAAAAAGAGAGCGCTTAATATCAAACTGAATGGTGAATGTTTTCATATCTGTGTACACTGTATGTATGGACTAGTAGATTTTTAGAAAGTGACGAAGTAGTTTTCTGAAACAAAAAAAAAAGTATTAGTGGAATTATGCCTCAGTTCCTCTCATTGGGTAAAACTTCACCGAGGGAAGAAAATGTGCATGTTTTATCTGTACCAGAGCTGGAAGTGGTACACTTGTGCCAGCAGATGTTGAGCTAAATTTGATTTTATTTTTTTTTATGTTCCTCTGTTGTGATGTTTACTGCTCTGACTCAACAACCTGAAAGGTTGGACTAGATGATCCTTGAGGTCCCTTCCAACCAGGTATTCTGTGTTTCTATGATTCTGTGAACCTAGATCCCAGTCTTAATCGTAACCCTCGGTTTTCTCCATATTTCAATATATATTTAAAATTCAGTCAGGTTGCGTGTAAAGCGCTCACAGTTTGTGAATGTCAGATGTAGGCACACATAAGAACTCCACTCACAATTAGTCTTTCCTTGGTTCCTTCCAGTCGCTCAGTGCGAGCCCTCAGAAGATCTGCCTTGAATGCTCCGATGCCTATTTTGCAAATATGATATGTATATATGCATTTGCTTGATAAATGTGATATATCTGCTCTCGAAAATATAGCTCCCAATTTCAGACTGGGAATTTCCAGGCAGATAATTAAAGCAATCTTGCACCTCCCAGCCCACACCTGCCACCATGTGAGCGACGGGCCCAGCTCAACTCCCTCCGATCATCTTCATGTTTGGGCGACAGTGTTTCATGGTTAATACAAATCATAAACAGGCCGTAAAAGCTGAAGCATCAATGAATCCTAGCTTTAAAATTGCTGGAAGCCAAAGTTTTAAAACCGATACTGCAAAGTGAAAAATGAAATTTAACCAGGCATTTTGGTGAAGGAAAAATAATTTATTGGATGTAAGATGAAAAGCTGTGAGAGTAAACATCAATCTCATCTTAGACACATGCCATTGATTGATGTTTGCTCTGTGCTGCTGCCTGGAGGTAAACTCTTTGAAATAGCAAAGTAGGTACTTTATCTGTCTGTGGATAGGAACACAGTTTGTTAAGTTACTGCTTTTTTGAGACCCTGCTACATCTTTATGTTCAATCAAAGCGAAAACAGTAAATCAGAGTAATTGCTTTACCCCACGGCATTCCAGTTTGTAAATGGGAAAAAAAAATACTGTAAAAATTCTCAAATTAAGTTCTGCTGTTTAAGCTAGATAAAAAGTCTAAAAAAAAAGTCAGTTGCAATCTGGGAAGGTATTTTATTGATTATGCCACTTGTTCATCAAGGACAGCCCCTTTGTTATCATCGAACCGATAGTTCAAATAGCATTAGGGAAAACATTTAATGCTCAGAAACATAAGTTTGCCATCTCTAAGAGCTCCTCATAACCCATTAGCAATTATTTCCCAAACAGGCATCATTTATACTTATCTGAAAACGGAACTGGTACCAAGAAATTGGCCAGTGAAAAGCATGGACAGGAACAGTGAAATAGAAAACAGGCATTAAATGATTGCACTTCCATATCAGCACAGCAATTCAGCAAGCAAAATAACCCGGATTGTTGTAATTAAATTGTCAGAATTAGGGCTGTTTTCTAAAAACATTTGGGGCTATTGCCTTTGCAAGGTCTAAGCCTGGTTAGTCCTTTTGCATTTTAAAATATCGCAGAGATACAGGAATGATGGCACGTTTAATTTCAGACTCCAATTTGCATTCTAAAATCAGTTTCATAATCACCGTCCTGCATCAGGGTTGGACCAGTTTTTTGTTGTGTTGTATAAGTTTTTCCCTTGAGTTACTCTATTTAGCTACTCTGGCGTAAATGTGGTAATTCCGGAGAGAATTAGGCTATTAAATATTTAAGAAAGTGTCCTCACTTCGGCCTGAAATTTAGTATATCGACTTGTGTGCCAGATTACAATTTGTGGGGAAAGGTTGAAAGTAATCAGCAAACCATTTTAAAATCTATTTTCTTGATATATCGCCTGTTTTTCATGGTTTCGAAGCAGTTCCAACTTTGTTCATAATTCAGAAATGACCGCATGCTAAAATTTAATTTCGAAGATATATGTGTCCTCACAGAAAACTTGTTCATGGGTCTAGTTCTATTCTTGAAATGCACGTATCCTTTAGTCATTTATGGTGTGGGTTGTGGTTTTGGGTTTTTTCGTTTGTTTGGAACCTGATCAGCTCAGCACCCTCCCAGGGGATATTCAGAGACTGCACCTGGCAAGTCTAGGATGGTATCACAGAATCACAGAATGTTCGGGGTTGGAAGAGACCTCGAAAGATCACCTAGTCCAATGGCCCTGCCAGAGCAGGATTACCTGTTGTTTCTGTGATGTTCAGAGTGGGTATACTGGTCTGGGGCCTGTTCTTCTCATTGTGGAAGAAGGGTCAGCTTGGACACAAATGGGGAAGTTGACAAAATCCGGGGAAGAAGCTTAGACCTTGCAAATGGGATCCTAGGTCTTCCTTGCCAGGAGCCCACGAGAATGGTGGCTTTGTCCATTTAAGAAATTTTTGCATATTAATCTGAGTCACAGAATCACAGAATTTCCTAGATTGGAAAAGACCTGTAAGATCATTGAGTCCAATCATTAACCCAGCGCTGATAGGACCTCGACTAAACCATATCCCTCAGCACCACGTCTACATGGCTCTTAAATCCCTCCAGGGATGGGGACTCCACCACTGCCCTGGACAAGCCGTTCCAGTGCCTGAGAACCCCTTCAGTAAAAAAAAATTCTTCCTAATATCCAACCTAAACTGCCCTTGGCACAACTAGAGACCGTTTCCTCATGTTCTATGACTTGTTACTTGTCTTGAAGTGCCAGCTCTGCTTTTGTTACTAATATGTTGAGACTTCAGGTTCTGAAAGTTTTGCTGAAAGTGCTACACACAGATGCTGGGCGGAAGGAGATCAGCCCCCAAGGTCAAAAACATTAACTGGAAATAAACAAGCTACTCGTGCTCAATCACAATATTTGTGTGCGTGGGAAGATGGAAGGGGTGGACAGAGGGGGTGTTGCAAAGCCCTCACAACTCAGAGAATAATGAATTAAATCTTTGGACTGGAAAATTATATTGGAGGGTCTGGAAAGGCAAAGGCGAGATTGCAGGTTACTGCAAACTGTAACGAGTTCGATAATTGCGTCCAGGTTTGTGTATAGGTTTGGGAACGCCTTCCTCTCTCCTGCAGATAGGGCAGCGTGCGGCACTGCCCCCTTCCTTAGCCAGAAGATAAAGGCATGTGAGGCAAGGGTGACATCTGCAATCTCATCCTCTATTTACCCACTCGTGTCTTTTACAGCCTCAAAGGTGCCAGCTGGTAGGAGGATGGTGATCTCAGAGCAAAATCACAGTATCCCTCTCGAATCTTCCTTTAGCAATGGGGGTAATTTAGTGGTTTCTGAAAAGGTGAAAGAGCATCATTAATACAGACCATAGGTCTGTGAAGGTGTGTCAGTCCTCAGTGAAGGTGCCGCGCTTCGGTTTGTGGAAAAGGACATCTTCCTCTGAATGCAAAGTGTGGGTCTTCCCTAAAACTGAAGGTCAGGAGAATACGTTGGTGTATTGTCTTCATGCAGTTCATCCTGGGGATTAGGCTTTTTTATTTGAGTTATTCCAAGTAGTGCCGTCTGAGGGAGGTAAATTGAGTCAGAAATATTGTGCTTTAAGAAAAAAAAAAAAAGGAAAGAAGGAAAGAAAAGGAGACTCTTCAACACTTAAGACTTTAGGCTTTTTATATGATTGCTTTCAGCCTAGCCTGAGACTACATAACTCTTTGGACTTTGTAGGAGATTAAATCCAGTCCCAAGTTTTTCAGGTAAGGTTATTGCTCTGCTTCTACGCTGTCCCCTGAGCCATCTCTGCCTATTTCTAATTAAGGACTAAAGAAAGCATTTTTTTTCTGATGTCTGGAGCAGAGTGAAGAAAGCTATGAGCATTTCTGTCAGGGCTGTGGGGACACTGGTGCTGCAGCTGCCCTCTCATCAGGCACCAGTGTGCCTGGGGTCTCCTTCACGGGGAGCCACACTCATCTAGCACACGTCCAAAGAATGGTTAGCCATCAAGGAAACCTTCCAAAAGGTGTCACAACAGATCAAAATTCATTTAAACATACCTACTCTGAGAAGTTTGGCCATCCATCGGTATTATGGTTGCTAAAATACCCACAGGTGAAGTTATTCAGAGCATCCTAGAAGAAGCAGAGAAGGTAGGGCTGCTGTGACCGTGAGGTGGTGATGATGTGCTGGAAGTGCTTTGAGTCTAAGACACTGGCATTAAGACATAATTCATTGATAAGCCCAGTATGTCTCTTGGCAGATCTTAGGACTGAGATAAATCAAAGTGTGGTTTTAGAGCAGTGCACTAAAATCAAGATAGTGTAATTTTTCTAATATAACATTTATTCATATCTAATTTTTTGCAAGGGCTTGACTTGATAGTCATGCTTCAGTTTATGTCCTTTAAGCATGAATTTGAAACAGACACAGCATTTCAAAAATAACAATATGCCATTTAAAACCTGTTTAAATTCATCCTTTGGGAGTTTGACCTGGACGAAACAAGTATAAATGACACTGACTTTTGGGAGATGAATGGTTGCATGGTCCTTGATTTTCAACTCTTGCAAAACTGCTCCAACATTTTGATCCATACTAGCAAAAGTCTTCATCAATAAAGTTATCTGTGAGCATGCATATAACACATAGATGTGCATATATCATCCACATATGCACAAATATATACCCATGAGGAAAAAATCTTGAGATTTTCATGAACTTGTTCTTCATAGATTAGCTATGGAAAAGATACACACCGTAAATGATTATCTATAAATATCTAAAGGATAGGTGTCAGGAAGATGGGGCCAGACTCTTCTCAGTTGTGTCCAGTGACAAGACAAGGGGCAATGGTCACAAACTGGAAAACAGGAGGTTCAAGCTGAACATAAGGAATTGCTTCTTTATAGTGAGGGTGACAAAGCCTGGAACAGGCTGCTCAGGGAGGTAGTTTAGTCTCCGTCTCTGGAGACTTTCAAAACCTGCCTGGATGTGTTCCTGAGTGGACTATGGTCCTGCTCTGGCAGGGGGGTTGGACAAGATGATCTTCAGAGGTCCCTTCCAACTCCTACCATTCTGTGCTCCTATGATTCTGCAAAAAAGATATATGTACATTTGGGATTGGTTTAAATTACAAATTTTACAAAATGAAAGAAGAAAACTGTTAAGAAGAATCATTTTCCATTAACTGAAGCATTTGCAATAAAAATGATGACAGCAGTTAGCAGTATTGTCTTTGAACCAAAATAAATAAATATATTTGGTGACATACATTCAAAGAAATGTGATTGTTGCGATGTTCATGTAAATAAGGAGCAGCCTCATGAAGGTCAGAGATTTGGCTGCCTGGTATTACTAAAAGAATATAACTCTCAGCTCATAGCTCCTCCTAACTTTACTGCTTCTAGACAGCGTATTAGGCATTGCCATACAGTTTTACCATTTGCATAATCATTCTGAGTTATTGTAGGGTGTGTGTTGCATTGCCAACAGTGAAACTTCTCATTCGGGAAGGGGGTTCAGAGATCTGACGACTTGTATATCCTCATCTGAATATGTGTGTCTTCATCAACGTGTCTCCATCAAATAAAGGAATAAAAATGTCCTGTCGCTTTAGAAGCATCACACCACTGCATTTTTCAATTCGTATGAGGCCTACGGAAGAATGTTGCACTTGTTTACTTCCTAGACACCGAGTAGAGATCAGTATTATAATTAATCTCAGGGGAGATGCCCATCTCTATTTGACTGCAGGCTAGAGTCCAAATGCAAAGCATCTCACAGAGGTCCCTAGTTTCTGAGTGGGGAAGTGTGGCTGAGGATGGCGTTATAACCTGATTCCTGCAACTCCAGGAAAACTCAACCTAGCAACAGCTATTCGGCATGTTGGAAAGTCCACTTCAGACACAGAGGTTGTTGTTAGAGTCTTCTACCCTGACTTAGCTGATGGGAGCGTGTTCAGATAGCATGATGTAGTAACTGAGGACCATTGCTCATGTAGCAGTAAATGACAACTGCTTTGCTTCTGGCCTTGACAGTGTGTGCAGTGGATGATCTCTACTCACAAGGACCTAATGAGAAGGCCTTTGCTATCCTTTTCTTCCTTGAGAAAAGCATTTTCCATTCCCAAAACTCCACCCCAACGATTGCCTCCTCATTACGCTGCTTTCCAAAGAGAGGGTGTTGGTGTGACTGGCATGCATTGCTCGTGAAAAATATGGGCTAGAACACAAAAAACCTCAACCACCTGTAAGTGGAATAAACCAGCACGTGGTTGGAAACTGTCTTCAACCTGCTGAACAGGGTTTCAACCCTGTGTTCACAATAAAACCCCATGTTTGCTTTGGCATTTGGCATCTGCCCTCAGATGCCCTCAGACCCACCAGAAGGGTACTCCACAGTCCAGTTCCAGTTAGCCACGTTAAGTAAACAGAAGATTTTTGTGTTTGGTGACTGCTAAGGCATTATTTTTAAGTACTAATAGCATCTAACATATCCTGTGTATTTTCAGCTCTCTCAAGTCTCGAATTAGAATCAGATAGCTGTTGGCCTTTTGACTGCCTTGCCTGAGGCATACTAGGTAACATCACGTGGGTAGCCGATGCAGCATATGTTTTGCTAACTGGGAAGCTGGTTAGCAAGACAACCTTCTTCTTATTAACACATGGTGCACTTCCATGACATTAATATATATTTCTACTTTGCAGATTTACACTGCCAGAAGAAAGACATTAGCTGAGCTACGCAAAATAGGCAATTGGCATCCTTGTCACATTGTCGTGAAATAGCACGTAAACCTTACCAGACACATTGATTTGCTTTGTGAAGAGAATAAAACGTAACAGACTGAGATGTGTAAACCTGTGTTGCTCTGTGGAAGTTCAGGGAGAAGATTCTCTGGTTTATGTTGTCATGCAGTAAACTAGAATTCAGAAAAAAAACAAAACAAAACAGAAGTTAATTTATTAATTTTTATTCTGGATATCTATATTGGAACTAGACTAGTTCGTTTCTAAAAATTAATACTGTTGCATAATGCAGTGATTTTATTCTCTCTCCAGGTACGCTCTACCAGCCATACATACACTACTGTGCCTGTATTCATTTATTCATGCTCTGAAGTTGTGATAGTGTCAAATCCATCAGAAAGAGGAATTGTTTCAGCACTAGTTTCACGATTTGGCTGATTAACAGAGATCAGAAGCAGCAGCCTAACTGTGGAAACCACTACAGCATGTAGTTTTAACAGCTCTTTGGGGAGCTAGTTAATGAAAGAATCACTACAGAAACACATCCATGTGAAAAAAAGGAGCATTCACATACAACACTCCGAGGATATGTCATAAGTGGAAATATGTTCATAATTTCTATTTACTCATAGCTGTAATTACCATCTGCCTTAAGAGTACTTTCTGTCTTTGTCAAAGTTGCTTAGATATTTCCTTTGTCACCTCTCAAGCAGAGGAGTTCTGCACAGACTAGATCCTGCCCTGTGATTTCTTTTTTATTCTTCTGTAAGAATTTAATTATCTTTTCTCTGTGTGAAGAAAGCACCAGCATTCCCAGAGACTTGACCCTCCCCAGCCTGCTTGGGCTGGCGTTCGTCTGATTCATGGTTTTGCTTATTTTTGCCATCTGTCTGCAAACCAGAGTTCTTCACTTTTAAATTCACGCTGGTTTATACGTTGCCCGCTAATTTTTAACTCTTAAAAAACTATTCTTCTATTTTTTTTATTATTTTCTTTTCTGCAGTGTCTACGAACCAGATAGAAACGTGCTGCGAAGGAAAGAATGGGAAAGGAGAAATCAGGAGGCCCACCAGGAGGATGGTGCATTTAACACGAGTTACTCCCTCTTCAGCGAACCGTACAAGGTAGATGCTTCCTGGCTGGGTGGACATGTACTTATCTATCTGTCTATTCATTTATTTATTCTACGCATTTATTCTACACTACCAAAATGCAGCCTGCAGAAGGCATTTGCCAGGTTTCAGCAGCCTCCGGCAAGTGCTAGCCTCACAAAATTCACAGAGAACATTTATGGTTTGTTGAGAATCATATATATATATATATACATAAGCTTCTTGCACTGTTCAACAATACACGAGAATGAAACAAGCTAGAAATAGCCTAACAATATTTGAGATGGAATTAAAACTAGGAGGTGAAGGTGACAGTGCCCTCGTTTTGCAACACTTAGAAGAAAACAATTGTGTTAGAAGAGTGTGTGAAGGTCAAGCAACACAGTAAACATTATGTTCTGGACAAGGTTAATGCAATGAAATATCTTGGTGTTTGCTTTTTTTTTTTTCCCTATAAGCATTACCACGAAAATTTGTCTTCTAAACATGTTTCGCCCTCACCAAAGGCAGTAGTAACTTATGAGTCTCAACACCCTGATTTATTCCTCATGGTAGCAGTAGTGTAATGAGGCCCAACCATCTGTCCTTGCTTCTTGTTAGAAGGGTCAAGCACTTTACAAAAACCTACAAACCAAACCCCCATAAACAAGACCAGAGAGGGTATCACATGGGGCCTCTCCCCCAGCTAACCCAGTGAATTTGCCTGCATGCATCGAAGCATCGTCATGTAGCATCTACTGTGCCCTTTCAGTAGTTTCCAAGTTACTGTTACAACCACCACATTATGAAGCCTCTGCCTCCACACAGCATCACTTGTCCTTGATACTTTGGGTGCTTTAGCGCCTCTTTCCATGAGTCCTATTTGGGACCTGGCACTTGGCTTCTGCACCTGACTTCCATACTTCTCTGCTTCTGCCTGTGTTCCACCGTCAGCTTTGAGCTTGCTGTCCTTCCAGATTGTTGTTTATTTTTAGTCCCTGATAAAAAAGAAAGATCTACCACTTTCAAACCATGTCCCTTGATAGAAGACAGCTCTGCCTGCCTTTAAGCTTGACCTCTGGATGCCCCAATTTCAGATTCATTACAAACGCGTTTAGAAACTATGGGGAATGTCTTGAACTCCTTAAGGCTCTACTTGAAAAAAGTCTGCTGTGAGACCAGTCAAGGGCTAATCCATGGAAAAAAACCTGAAAGGCTTAAGTCAGCTGTGTCTTGGCATTTCATGAGGGCTCTGCTGCAGTGAAAGCTTAATAATTTTCCATTTGGTAGGTTCAGCCAAGCAGACCCCTCACAAAAAGAACCTGTCCTTTTGCTGGGTCCTTGATACTATTTTGTCTGTGGTACCTGAAATTGATAATACAGAAGCTCAAATCACTTACAGAAGTGGTATAGTTGGAATATTTTGTGCACTTTGATTATTACCTGTGTGCCAATGTACTGACTGTCACAGCACAGACTTTATGTATCATGGGCACACCAGTACTTTCAGAGTTATGACATCTGAAGGCACCTCTATGCAACCAATTCCATCAACTTTAATAAGAATGGATGAAAAATCATTACTGTCTTTAGAAGCAGAGAGGATAGCATGTGGGTATCCTAGGAGGAGATCAGAATAATGGCTCCATCCATGCTTCTTATATTTAAACACCATATTCCTGTTTTGAACAAGTGTGTAGAGAAGGTGCTGCAGATATACATCTTACAGCTGGCTTTGTCAAGGAAGCATGGAGAAGGGCAAAGCCCAGGACAGCAGTATACCTCACTCACAGCTCTGTTCATGTGACAGTCCCAGCTGCTTGGATGGCCAGTCGTTCTGACAGATTGGACATCAAAACTTCAGCAGTGGCATACTCTGAATGTCATGTCTACACTGGCAATGGACCAGTGGGCTGTCTGAACTCATGCAAGTCTTTGAGAACCTTCAGTGTGGGGTTGGAGAGCTGTGTCTTGGGCATTTTGATCTTATCATAGAGAGAGGCTAATGGGAAAAGAGGAAACACTTACTGTCTTTAATGGTCGTGTTCAAGTTTTAGGTGTTTCCAGAGGGGAATGAAGTTACACCAGACATTCACTGCTAGATCTTGATTAAATTTCATATTCCTCTGCACAGATAGAGAAACATAAGCTAAAGCCAAAGGATTTGCCACTCAGAAGGCCATATCTGAAAATCAAAGGCAGACTGGATATCTCTTAAATCTTGTGTCCTCTCTCACCTTGACAAGTATCAGGGCTCCTGTAACATCAGATTCTCTGAAAAATCCTGACTCTTTGGGTTGCCCCTTATCCTGTTCAAAGTATCCATAGCAACCCTTTAGGAAGGATTACAGAAAATCCAGTATCTTTTACTTAAAATGCCTTTTACAGGGGGTGAAAGAGTAGAAAAGTAATTTTTGATATTTCCTGGACAGAATGCCTTGCCTCATTAACCTTATCAGTATTTTTAATGAAGAAAAAATTCTGATGGCCTTCCATGAAGCCATCAGGTTTATTTTTAGAAGTACTGGATCTTCCAGCCTTAAAATGCATGGATACATCTTGCATTACAGAACAATACCAGAGCACTGCAAGTTAGAATTGCTTAGACAGAATGAATTTCCTACTTACTCATTTTCTGATCATATTTTCCCTGTGTGAGTGGTTAAATAAGACCAACAAGATTTCAGAACAAATAACATGACAACCTGTTGCATTGATACCTCAGATCCCATCTTGTTCCCAAGAGGATGCAGGTGAACTCTTTGGTATGAGATCAGCTCAACACAGAATCATCTCACTTCAAGTTGTCCCCAGTGTATCCAGAAGGAGTAAACAACAGCAACCAGTTGTCACCATGTGCTGTGGTTCCAGTTTTAGATTCATTTGCTGCAATTATTCTTGTGGTTATCTGGGTGTCTCTGTGTGACCTACATGTCACATCCACATAGAAGACAACCTGCTGACATTTCTGGCCTAGTGATAGTCTACAGATAACCTGCAGTTAGGCTTTTGCTTCCTTCTCATCCAAATAGCAGCCGTCAGAAAGAAAGGACATTGTTAGGGAAGTTGGACTTTCTAGGGGCAAAACTTGAACAGAGATTCTCTTATGTTCTAGAGGCAGCCAGGTGGAGAGCTGCTTCACAAGCTGTGCCGTTGGGCACCTGTGGGTGTCATGGACCTCATTCCATTTGCTGGTCCTTGTCGCCATGCTCCTCACAGGGAAGGAAACCTCATACACGTTCTGGCTTAATTAGAGTGGGTACATGTCCCAGGGCAGATGTCCCTCTGTAGAGGGAACCTGGAAAAATAACCGTCTGAAAGGTGTCTGCACAAGGTGGAGGATCCATTGGAAGTATAGAAGGGATCCCCTGGGTAAAACGAAAATTTTCTGTGCCTTCCAGTAAATAATTCTGCTGATCTAGGAGATGCCTAGGTGTAGAAGCCATTTCATTGACTCCAGAAGACACATGAGTATATCTCCAGTCTTCTTTCTTTACAGATACATGTGATACTGCTCACTTTTGAAGCCTCATTGATAGTTTCCCCTTCTTTTGGTCATTAAAGTGATTCCAGTGAAGCAAAGGAACACCCTCTTTTCATGACACTTGTTGTCTGTGAGTTAATGCTTCATATTTCGTTAGACAGCAGGTTATGGTCCTTGGGACAACAAGAACTGCATGTGCAGAGAAATCAGGCTGTAAAGGTTGAACCATCTTACTCCAAGGTTGTGAAGCAGTGTTTCAGGTGCAACACTTCTAAGTTTTTCCCCTTCTCACTTCCGTACAATGTACATTACTGGTATATATTCAGCTCTGTTAGCAATGATGTAACAAATGCATACCAGAAAAACAGCTGTAATATATATTAAGTAGTTACAAACTAGTGCCCTTGAAATTTGAGGAGATAAGTTTCACGCAAGACAAGACTGCTTCTACTGTCTGACTTAGGAGTACTTCCACAGTAGTCCTCTGAAAGTTAGCATGTGGCAAGCACTCCACTCACTTACAGGGCATTATTACTGGGATTCAGGGTTTTTAATAGAACATCCCCCCCCACCACGCCCCCACCCCCCCAAAAAAAAGACTCTGAACTAGAGGGATTTCTCTTACATTTTTGTTTGAGTGACTCAATTTTATTTGAAGGCTTAAAACCAAAAATACCCCCAATTTTCCAGAGTAACTGGTGTTGCTGCTACATCTTTTGTAGTTTTATATATCTTTAAGGGGGTCTTCTCCACTCCCTTTACTCCCTTCTTTCTCCTTCATTCCATTTTTCTCTAAAACAGAGTGTCTTGAGATGAAAGCTTGGCCTTCTGAAGCCAAATAGGAGTCTTACCACCCAGACACCACGTCTGGAAGAGAGAAAGGAGAACACCACTGGCTTATTACCGTCTTCCCTTGAAATCATAAAGCGAAGAACATCACACGCCTGAATCCTGACAGGGTTCAGAAAAACCTCTGCTGCATAAATGCTAATGATACATCCTTTTGCTCACAGTGGCTTTTTAAAGCAAGAATTTGCAATCTTTTCCAGTATGTTTTATTTGCTTCTTGAATTGCTTTCTGGAGCTTCTGCCTTGTCAGTCAGAAAGTAAATGGGTGATTTTAAAGACAAGGGTTACTCTTGAAGGGGAGGGACGGTGACTGTGTTCCCCCTGCTGCACACAGCCAGCACTGAGCAATAGGAAGAATTTGAGGGATTCTGTTCACCTGGATTTTTTTTAAAGAAGAGAGTAACCTGGAGCAAACATCTTTTCAGAGTATTTTCAAAGAAGGGACATAATCATCTGTAGTTTTCTAATTGTCCCATGAGCTGTCTTCAAGTTACCTCAGAGTATTTGGTTGGCTTAGACTGGTGAGGTCATTCAGTGCTTACGCTGGATCTTATGTGGCTTCCCAGATGCCGTGTGAAAACTTGGGCAGGCAGAGAAGGAAATTGAGAATGCAGTGTTTTCATTCATGGTTGAAGGAGAGCTTGCACTGGGCTATAGGAAAAGTTTTATCATGGCCAGGTTTAATCCAAAGCATTCCTTGTAGTTGCAATAATAAATTTTCTCGTTTCCAGGTAATATACTTTAACTACAGCATGATACCAGTGATAGATTTTTTTATATATATATATACTCTAAGGTCCTTTATAGCTTTTCCAGTTCAGGGTAGATTTAAGATGTTGACAAGTGTCTTCAGAGACAATAAGGATTTTCGATTTCATCCCTCAACACTGCTGCTGGATAAGGCAGTGCTACTTCAGGAAGGATTTCAGCTGAAACATGCAGGGAATTTTGTTTTGCTTATGTTGACTGTTGCAGAACATTCGGGTTTTGTTTTGCAGACTAACAAGGGGGACGAGCTCTCGAATCGCATCCAGAATACACTAGGCAACTATGATGAAATGAAAGACTTGTTAACTGACCGATCAAACCAGAGCCACCTTGTTGGGGTTCCAAAACCTGGGATTCCTCAGACATCTCTCCCCAAGCCTGATGAGCATCTTATTGCAGACGTGAGACCACCGCCTCCTCCTCCCATTTCCAACACTACTTCTTCCACACCAGCAGCTCTACCTGCCCAGCAGAGCAAAAGCGCCACGATGGGTTGGCAGAAGGCCGGGCATAATGCCCCTTCAGATGGTCAGCAGAGAGCGGGCAAGCATGGGCACCGGTCACTGGAGTCACACAAGGGTGACTTCAAACTGGCGAACCAAAAATCCAGTTTGGAGAAACTCAAACGCTATGCATCGAGTCCCACCTCCTCCTCCTCCTCCTCCTCCTCCAACACTGCCCAGCAAAGCTCACTCAGAGCCACGCTAGGAGAAAACGTCAACAGAGTGCAGCAGCCGGCAAAGCTCAGCTGTAGCTCAGAAGGAGGAGCTCAAGCACAAGAGAGGCCAGCAAAGCATGGTGGAGGGCACTGCGTCCAAAACTTCCCACCCTCTCTTGCTTCGAAGCCCAGTTTGGTTCAGCAGAAACCGACAGCTTATGTAAGGCCAATGGACGGTCAAGATCAGGCTCCTGATGAGTCTCCAAAGCTGAAGTTACCAGCAGAGACAACCAAGTCCTATAGGGGAGTGCCTTCTACCAAGAGTGATGCGACCAGGAGCAAGTCAAAGATAGCCAAGTTCAGCATTCCTAAGCAAGAAGAGGTAAGTGCTTCTGTGCTTTTTATGACATCCCCTCTTGGATGGATAATGGCTTAGAACTGCAAATTGCATCTTTCTCGTTACACATTCTTAATGTATTAGCATGCACAATTGTTTTTGCTTTTAGAACATTGATATACATTGCAAATACCAGCCTCACAGTAACGTAAAGATGTCTTAGCAGTGAAGTGCTCGCTATCTTCAGGACTACATCTCCTACAATGGCACTGATAGATAGTATATATTATTTCACCTTTTTTTTTTTCCACGTGTAAAGTCTGGGTATTTCTGAGTTGAATTTTTTTGCTAGACTTGGGTATTACTTCTAACTGTTCATTTTTCATTGACTTTTTTCTCTTTGGCAGTGATTAAATGAAGTGCCTGCGATCAGAAGTAATTCTGCCATCCTCAGTGATGTCAAAATAGTTTCACAATCTAAATAAATTACTTAAACAATACGAGATCTGTGGGATAGATGAGAATGTAGCAATGAGACCCTCCTTTTAGTTCATAGTTTCTGTTTCAGACCAATTCCTAAGATGATTGAGGTTTTCTTTCTAAAGAATCACCACCTGTAGAAACCCAACCGTGCTACAAGTGTGAGAACATGTCTGAAAAAGCTTCTAGACAACATTTCTGTTATCAGAAATAGGTATGAAAGCTTTTGGCTTGGACTTAGCTTCTTTTCATTTATTTCTCATTCCTTTTATGCCGTTAGGACACCTTGCTTTATCACTTACATAGTTCATGATTTTCCATTTCAGCTTTCTTGGATGGGGGCCGAATGTTTGGTTTTGGTGGAATGAAGGGTGATTTGTTTTTTCTTGGGTGTATTCAGAGGCCTGTATAGAAAGATGGTCACGTCATCCCCTTGTGCGAATCGGTAAAGCTCCCATGACTTAAACATTTTATAGTATTTATAGGGCTAAACAACTTTATTTGACTGAATCATTGGGACTTTCTCAGAGCAGAGATAGTGACTGTTTACTCTTATTTCACAGCCATGATGTGTCTTGAGAGGTTTTTAACCTCAACATTTTTGTTTCTGGTGTTGTTAAAGGAGACGAAAAAAATCTAATTTTCAGTGGCATTTTCTGGCCTGTTTTTCAGAAATGGAGTTGACTGTCGTATTCCCCCTTCGGTTCGGTTTGGGAAAGAAATCTCTCTGGAAGCAATTACTTCTCTCAGCTCTTTTAGGCTTTATACCCATGTGGTTTTCCTCTGAGTTAAAGTTCCGTCAGTTCCAAACAACACAGAGGTGATATGTTGTTCCTGAAGAGGAGTTGTTTTGTGCTCCGAAGCCAATTTTGATAAGCAAATTTAGCATTCACGAACTGCTGTAATTGTGCAGCTAGATCAGGTAATGGCAGATACTAATATCCATTTAGCTATTATTGCCTCTTTCCGACTTCTGCTTCTATTTGCAAGTGGGAAGCATTGTTAGAATTAAAGATGCCTGTGGCAATCTCCTGGATCTTTCAAATCTTCCTCCTTTACATGTGTTCGGTACTCTGAGGACTAGTTTGGAAAGGAGTTTTGATAGGCAATCATTTGTTTGTCTGAAATTCAAGTTTTACCATTTGCATTCCAAATTTGCCTACCTCAGGAAAGAAGGCTTGCATTTGTTGTACGTAATCCATACCGGTGCATAAGGGTAAATTTATACTGCAGTTTCCAGGCATGTAGAAGTGTTTGAGATTCCTTTAAACTAACCCGTTCAATTATTAATGGCAACGCAGGCTATGGAAGGCGAGAGTGGACTGAGGGGTAGCTCCTAAAGTGGTCACCACGTTCGCACAGGTTTTGCAGTATTTCTGACATAGTATTTTATAGAATAATATAAATATTTATCTGAAGTTGAAGGAAGCGGACAAAAAAAAAATATTGTTTTGTAGGTTAAAAAAAGAGTTAAGTTATTGTAAAAAAATGATGGACATGTGACTCAGAAGAAAGTAGTAGGTCCTATAGGTGGTTTTGGGGTTTTGAAAGTTGGCCTAATGAAAGACAGTGTTTAGATGTCATGTTGAAAGGCTGAGTCCTGGGGATAAAAGTGCCCAGCTTTTCTCCCTTTGTTCTGACATTTCCTTTAATCTAAAATTTTCCATCCATAGTGGCACAAGATGAAATTGGTAACCCACTAGTATTGCTACAGGGAGAAGTATTGACCAAGACTGAAAGTTTTTTTCAGGCAGTGTTGCCTAATCCACCCTCTCTTTCATTTTTCACACACACTTCTTTTATTTCAAAATGTTTTTCCATTCTTGTTACTTGTATCAGACACCTCCTAGGACAGTTTTGTCAGAATTTCCATGCATTTTTTTAATTTCTGCTGTCAAGCTCATAAAACTTCTCCTTTGCATCAGATGTTCACTGTGCCCTGTTAGGGACAGGAGCTCTAAGTTGCTGTCAGCACAAAATCGGTCATGATCCTGTGAACATTTGCAGGGATAATGTGGCCTTTCTTGTTCAGGGTGGGGTTAAAGGTGATGCCCAGGAAAGACCTAGTGGCCATGGTATGGCTGGAAGAGTAGAGATGCCAGAAAGGGTGATCATGAGGGAAAGCAGGTTGATAAGTAGTCTAGAAGAGTGTCTGGAAAGGTCCATAGAAACAAAAATGAGAGTGGCAGAAAGACGTCTCAGAGCAGCCATGAGATATGGGAAGCAGGAGAGTAGCAGAGAGCTTGAGAATAGAGTATCTGGAGAGCAGGTGGTGGAATGAAGCTTGATGTCTGCTAAAATAAGAGGGATGTAGCTGACATGGGCTAGGTAAGGCGGTTAGTGTGCTCTGGGGGCTTAATGCAGGCAACACTGTGAGGCTCATGGTAAGTTTGTCATCCACCAGGTCCTTCTCTGCAGAACTGATTTCCAGGCAGTTATCCCCCAGCCTGTACTGCTGCAGGGATTATTCTGCCCCATAGTCAGGATTTTACTTTTTCCTTTGCTAAGTTTCTTGAGGTTGCTGTCAGCCCATTTCTCCAGCCTGTCAAGGTCCCTCCGGATGGCAGCGTGACCATGTATCACCCACTCCTCACAGTTTTGTAACATTTCCAAACTTGCTGAAGGTGCACCAGGTCATTAATGAAGATGTTAAACAGTACTGACCCCAGTATTGAGTGTCAGGGTACACTGCTCATGTCTGGCCTCCAACAGGACTTTGTGCCATGGGTCACCACCCTCTGGACCACCTCTACAGCCTTTGATTTCTGTCTGTAGGCCTAATATTTGCAATTACACATTTGCTTTCTACTTTCATCTCTTAAAATGTGTTCATAATGATGCCATGGTCCAAAACCTATACTTTTCACCTTGGCCAAGTCAAATTCTGCAGCTGCTTAACTAAACTGAAAACTGAACTGCAGGAGGCTGCAAGGGAAAAAGATGCAAGTAAGGGAAGCAAGATATGAGTGCAGTGTGTAGACATGAGATAAAAGATGAGAATCGAAGGAGGAGAAACTGGGGGGCAGGCATCAGAGGAGAAGCTGCCTAGCTTGACAAAGTACAGAAGCAAATGGTAAGAAATGAGTGTTTCTCCAGTTCCTGAAGAACAGATTTTCTTTTAAGGGGTGCATGAAGCAATGGGCACTTCTGTGCAACATTTTAGTTTCATTTTTAGTTTTATTTTTAACGTCGCATGGCTATAGGCAGCTTCACAGAGACAGAAGCAAGAATAGATTGTTTTAAGTCTGATGTGCAAGTCCACTTACTAAAGCATTTGAGTCCTCTGTTTCTGTGGACTTGCACTTAGCTTATAGTACATTCTAGAGTCTATCAATGTGTCTAATATCTCTTCACTTTAGTTTGTGTTTACCAGTTTGAA
>WEIS01056269.1:0-10242 GCA_013389965.1 Todus mexicanus | reverse complement strand
TTTGTCTGCAAAACTAGCTCCATGCAGATTTTTAAATAACGTTATATAGGTGTTTCTCCCTGGAAGAAAACAAAAGGAAAGTTGCATAATAAAATTGATCTTTGCTTGTATTTCCTGAATCTTCATGGCAGATGTGCATGAGTAATAGGGATACCTTGCCTTGAGGCCGTTACCCAGTCAACAGCACATGCACATCTTTCAACTTCTGCAATTGACCCTCGTTGATACTTCATGCAATGCTCAGGAATAAGTTGGAATGAGTAACTGATTGCTTTTGGCTGCTGAATTACTCTGTGAAGTTTCGGTTTTGACAGCAGATGCTGACCTGCAGTACTTGGGCACCAGCTTGGCAATCAGCGGCGGTAACTAAAAGGGAGCGGTGTTTTCTAGTGTCTTCATCAACGGAAAATATATTTGTCCAGGTTAGATCCTAATACAAACTCTGATAGAGTATCATCTCCGTGTGAAACTTTTTATGGCAGTTAATTACAGTACTTTTTGGGAGAATTTAAGTTTGGGGATTTTTTGAGACGGGACCAAAACAACACTAGAAATCTGAGCTTTCATAAACGGGTGAGCAGTCTGAAGTTGTAGCTCAACTTCTGATAGGCTGTTAGAGCCACTGCCCAGTCAGTGTGGTTCAGAAGTCTCCCTCCTGGTCCTGATGTGGTGTTTGTGGATGACTCTGAATCGCCCCTTCAGAGGCTCTGGTCACACTACAGTGAGCCCAGACTCCAAACTGGTTTTGGTACCTTCTTAAAGCACGATTGACTTGCGTCCCCTCTCAGTAGCTGTACAGCCACAGAAGGTAGCGTGTCATGAAGGGGTTTTTCTGTAACATGCTGCTGCTTTTGTGTAGGTGGTATGAAAGGGATGAAATGGGATCACTGATCTTTTTCAAAAGACAGGTGGCAAAATATTGATGCTGAATTTAATTCACGACACCCTGGTAAGTACATGCATCACTTTATTGCATGCAAATAATAGTAACAGTCACTAGCTTAATTTTATAGCATACAGTTTACAAAGAAGATTCAAAGAAAATGCGGAGCTAACGTCATTTGCATCCATTAGGAACCTTCTATGAACTGTATGCTTCAGGAATGGATCGTTGCACATATACCACGTCTGTAACGTGTGTCTACCACTTTGTAACAGTCTCTGATTAAACAGAATGAACCACTGTTTCTGTGTATTTTTTTTCTCCTCTTGAGGACCTATTTAAAATAATATTGCCAACATTGTTAGCTGTTCCAAAGTGTGTGACTACAAAATCCACTTTCACTCCTGTTGCAGTTCAAACAACTTCTTACTAGCTCCGTGATTGTCTGTAAACTGCAAAAACTAATTCATGTGAGCTTTAGCTTAGGAAAAGTCAGGGGAGGAGAAGTATGTAACAGCATTTTGATAAAAACATGGTAGAGGGGGGCATGCTGTTAAGTGGTCTGTTCTAAACCCATTTGGAGCGAAGTGCTGGAGAGATGAGGTAGCTTTGAAGATGTGTGTCCTTGCAACTCCCATCTCCAGGATGAGAACAGATTACTCTGCTGGGCTGGCTGGTCTCGCTTAGCTACCGCTGTTCACTCACAGATGAATTTCTAAGAGGTAGTAAAACAAAGATAACCCCATGATTTTAATGCTGCGCTACCTGGAACAATTCACAGAATTTTGTATTGGATCTGTGTAGCGAGGAGGAGCTTAACTGTGAGAGGAATCTTTGGGGAAATCTGAGCGGGCATTTGAAAACCAGGGGAGCTCCTTGGCCCTAAAAGCTGGCTAGGGCCTGGCCAGTTAAAGCACTCCCACATTTGATTCATCAGACTTCTGGGGAATTTGAATTTGACCAGGTAAAGAATAAGGATGGGTCTGTACTTTCTGCCCTGTGAACCCCAGGAGCTTGTTCTGCGACACGGGACCCCAAGTGCGGGTCTGTTTATGCTTTTTCTCTGAATCTTGCATTTTCTGTGGGATGGAGGGGGAGGACTGTGTTTATAATACCCTGATGAGGTAAAGACTTCAGCACTAAGCCTTGAGTTTCTAAGGTAAAATGGATGTCTGAAAAGCAAGACCCCTGCTTGGTCTACTTTTGCAGTTGCATCTCTTGCAGACAGGTGTTTAAATCACTTGTCACGGAATTCTGATTTAGATTGTGCCAACTGGTTTGCGGAGGAGAGTTTTAGATCAAGAAGTGCTGTCAAAGACGGGAGCAAAAGTGACTTTTGTACATCTTTGTAAAAGCACAACTAGCAAGAGTTCAGTGGCAAGGTTCACTATCACTTACTACATGGAAAACATACAAAGGGGAGTGGAGTTAGAATTGAGCTAGAGTGATTTTTCCACAGAGATCGGGGGTGAAATGGATAATGGAGTCCCTTCTGCTGAAGCCCAAGATTCAGAATGGACCGTCTCACATTTGTAGCCAAGCCAGGAACGAGTCAGCGGTGGCAGAGTGGCCCAGGCAGGCTGTGCCACTGCAGCCTCCCAGGGGGAAGGCAAGGGGAGGAGACAAGTCCTGCCTGGCCTGCAGTCACCTGCTTTGTGTCTGCTTCCTGAGGCCAGGATGTGAAGCTTGGGACTAGAATCAGCTTCAGTTTCACCCTGTTCTGATTTCACAGTGGTTTGCAATTCCTTTTACAGGTTGTTTTTTTTTTGCTGTGCCCAGATCTTGACTGAAGTTGGAAAAGCAAATCATCCCTTGCTACTGTTAGAACTGCATCTTCAAGTAGGGTAATAAAGCAACGGTAATTCTTCTTAAAGGTTGTTTATTAGTTTAAAACTTAGGTGGCATTTTCTGAAGATTCTAGTGACAATATAGGATCAAACAATGTGAAGCTCCAAGAATAAAAGGCACCTTTATTATCTGAAGCTTAATGTGACATGTTTTGTGTTCTCGTGGGAGTTCCATTGTTTTCAACCTCAATATTGAAAGCAACAAGACCATTAAATGAGAAGCCTAAATAAAAAGTCACGTTTTCATTTCCGAGGGGCACTGAATCACGATGGAGTGGCAAGATGGGAAGCTCCTTCATGTGACCACGGATGTATACACGTCTGTCTTTGGTCCAACCAGAAACTCTTTTGAGAATGTCACGAATCTTGGCAGTATTCCATACAGTTCCATGTAGCCACTTCATTCTCCTCTCATCTAAGGACCCAGTAATTAACTTATCAATCCTATTTTTTTGCACAATCTTAGCTAAGCCGTAGCCCTTTCCCAGAAAAAAGTGAGTGTAGATTCTTTTCTTTCTGGTAGGAACATCTTTCATCTTGAAGTCATACAAACGTTTCAGGGTTTGAAGGGCCGAGTTCAGAATTTCATCTTTATCTGGATTAGGTTCTCTGTCTAACGCGTCATCTGGCCAGTACAGCAAGGTGAGCAAAAAATAGGCGCTTGCTGGAAATGGTCGTTTGCCTTTACAGAATCTTAAACTGAGTTTACGAAGAGTTTGCAGCGGAAGAAGTTTGGCTGATCCTGGTGCTAAGCATGCTAATGTGATCTGGCACAAAATGTAACTGATCAGATCGTTGTCCTCCAGCGTGTCCCTTTGTGGGTCTTCTGTGTAGAAACTGAGGATCTGTTCTAGCTTTTCAGCTGACCTATTCTCTTTCTTATCAGCCAAGAATGACAGGATATTCGTGATGCTGCCTCCACCACTCTTATAAATCGTCATGCGTCTCATCAGCTGGCTCTCGGGGCTGCTGTTGTTGTCCTCCATAAGGGATGGTGAGATAAAGAACCTGGCATATACCTCAGACTGTCGTCTTAGCCATTTTCTGGGGTTATAAAGCTGTTCTTCCTTTCCATCTTTTTCATCATCTTCCTCCTCTTGGTTTTTATCTGTTTGGAAATAACTTAGGTCTTCTGAAATCCATTCCAGAGCATTGTACAGGTTCTGACGTAAGCCTTTTAAGCGGGAATGAAGCCTTCCCCATGGTTTTTCAATGTCTTTAGGAATATAATCTGTCATCAGGTATTTCACAAGGTCAGAATGTTCCCCCTCTGAATTTCTGCGAAATACATCGAGCGTGGACAAAAATTTAAGAAGACGACATCCTACTTCTACTTCTCCAAAATAGCCGGCATTGTTCATGTTGTCACGTTCTGCTTTTGCAGCCTGTTGCGCAGCTCTGAAGCATTTCATAGCTTTAAGAGCCATCTCGATCTTTTGAATGACGCTTTCAGGAGTGTCTTCCTGTGTTGATTTATCCAGAGTGAAACTAAACCACCTCCTGTAGACTTGGCCTTCTGTATCCAAAATATAAGAATCCTTTGGCAA
The DNA here is from genome assembly GCA_013389965.1 of Todus mexicanus. NCBI lineage: Eukaryota > Metazoa > Chordata > Aves > Coraciiformes > Todidae > Todus > Todus mexicanus. The sequence continues at coordinate 5,965 of WEIS01056269.1, read as the reverse complement.
ATGAAGTTTTGCAACCCCTGCCCAGTATTCCGCATCTTCAAATTTGTCATTGTTGTAATGCAGCCTGGCAAGCTGCTGGGCGAAAAAAGCATCTTTTCCAAAGAGTTCATAGGCAGCTTGTAAAACAGCGATGGCTCTTTCACAGCCCTCAGTTTTACAGACGTGCTCGATGAACGGGGAGAAAAGAGTGTCAGTACTGTCACCCTTGCTTCTTTTATCACGTCGAATAAACAGATCTCTGATGAACTTTAGGAATTCCTCTTGCCCAAATCTGTTATCAAAAAGCGTCTTTTCCTGAAGCAGTGTCATTGCAAGGTGACTTTGAGGTTCACTCCCTGAAAGCTGATGCAGAATTTCTTTTGCGACCAGATAGTGTATTATCCGAACAGATGAAATAAAGGTGGTACTTTCCCTTAGCTGAATAAAAAACATTCTTGCGTGTTCACTCAAGTGACTTTTGAAATCATGCATCCTTGCTCTCTTTTCCGTATATAGCCCCAGTCCCAGAAAAGCCTCACAGTGTGACAGTGAAACATAGGAATTAGGTACATAACAGTTCAGTAAAGCCACGTAACGGATCAGGAAGGTATCACGAGAAGAGCGGTCTATGTCTTGCAGTATGCGCCATACAAGGTTACTCACATAGGTCTCACTGAACTCCTCGCACATCAGGACAAATGTAAGTATGAATTCTGGGTTGGTATGTTTCTGCCTCAGTTTCTCCAGTTTAGCATTGAACAGACTTTTTTCCGTGTCTGTCAGCTTGTGAGTGACAGCAACTGTGTCCAGGGGAGAAGCCTTGCAAAGCCTTTCAGGGTCGTTGGAGCGTCTGCAGCACATGAGGATGAAGTAAGGTCTGGGGGAACTGATTTTCCTAGCCGTTACAGCATCCAGTAACTCTGTCCTTAGTTCTTCTAGGTAGTCTTCATCATAATCTTCGATCAGAAGGAGCACAGGAAGACAATGAGTTATTTCTTTTTCTTCATAATCTCTAAATGCGAGTGCATGCTCACAAACAGTTGCCGGTGCGTATGAGGCTTTAATAACAGCACATCTTAAATCCTTTCTTCTTTTCCATAGAACTTGTCGTGCTATTGTGCTTCCACCGCTTCCAGGATGGTGAAATATCTTTAGTTTAGCCACTGAATAGTTGAATCCGCTTCCTCGTAAAATGTCATCTAGGAGTTTGCTGGCATCCTGACATGCTTCCCGTTCAATGATTTCCCCGCAGCGTCTTTTATCAGCAAGCCAGAAGTTTTCCCAGATGATTTTTCTCCCTCTGTAAAAATTTTGTTCTATTTCCTGTATTTCTTTTTCAGTCAAAAGATCTAATTTGATATCATCGCATTGGTCAACACAAAGGATTTCTAGGGAGAACAGTTTCTCTTCTTCCCTCGAGGGAAGCGTACACAGCCCTCTCGTGGAGACCGGCAGGTGTCTGGGCTGGGCTGTTGAGGGCAGCATTCTTTGAATGGTGCTATCTATGTGGCTTAGTTTCATCCCCACGACGCTGCATTGTTCGAGAGTCTCAGTACTGCAGGATGCCTGAGCTAGATTAGCCCACTTCTCATAATTTTCTCTGGACTCTGCAATGCAAATGATGTACTCCGTGCCATTCATCTCTGTGTAGAATTCCTGGAAAGTGTCCACGAGTGGTTTCTGCACTGGTGAGAGCAATAGGAAAAGCACAATGAAGGAGCCCTTTGGCAGGATTTCGTCACAGATACGAGTAATCGCTTTCTTGAGGTATTTTTTTTTCGTTCTAATCCATGTATTTTCGTCACAAGGGCTTTCGTTCCCGAGGAAGTCACTGCGCCCGTTGCAGAATATCCAGCTGGTCTGATCAAAGAGGCACAAGTGTTTCTGATGGGGAGGGTTGTCAGTCTTGCTTTCGTTGGAAAAATCCTGTAAACCGTAAGCCCTTGTCGGGTGGTGCTCTTGGTACTTCTTATGCAGCCCTGACACGTTAGAATCTTCATCAAAGTCAAAGACACAGAAGATGTTCAAGTGCATTAAGAAGTTGATGTAGTTCAGATGATCCTTTTCACATCTGTTTGTGACAAGGATGTACCGCAGGGAATCATCCATGTAGCTTTTGCCATCATTCAGTAGAATCGATAGCTTTCTGCCTAGATTTTGAGGCACGTCGGTATGTGCTTCTGCACTGGAGAGCTCAGCTGCTTCTCTTTGAGTATCCCTGTCTTTCAAACCCTCGATGAAAGTAGCGAGTTTGTTGCGCTCTACAGGTTCAGACTTGGCTCCTAGTCTCTGATAGAGCTCTCGATTTTTTGTCACGATCACCTTCTGGCTCTCGTTGTATTTTGGCAAAGACACTTCAAAAAACTTGTTCTTTACTAAGCTGGATGTTGGTTCAATGTCAACCTCCACCACAAATCTTTGTTCCTGAGGGTCTTTTGAAATCACTTCAACAAAAACAGGCGGGTGAATACATCTCCTTGCAACTTCTTGTAAATTTTCACAAAAGCACTTTTCTATATAATCTAACGCATCAACGTAGTGCGCTTGCTCTTTGACCTTTATGCCAACGATCTGTCCGTGTTTCCAGCCTTTATCCTCAACGCTGTCCATGACACCAAAATGGATGGTGCCGTTTGTGCGAATGTTCATGCAGGCTGAGGCAAATCGGATCACTTCACAGGCAAATTTTGATTGCAGTTGGTTCTTACTCAGTTCTGCAGCAATGGCAAAAGATTTGTATTCGTGGCAAGGTGTGATTAAATCACTGACTCCTGATTCTGGAGCAAGAACTCTGTTTTTCACGTATTTGAAATTGGCATTCTGACTTCTAAATGGTCGGCAGTTGCTGAGCTCTAAAGCTTCATCAGGACTTTCAAGTTGGGCGTTGTTCTTTTGCCTTTGCCTCTTGCCAGGAGGAGGAGCTGTTTTGTCTCTGGTGGTTTTATCTGCCTGACCACAGCTGTCTCCACTTGACGTTTTTTGAGCGGAGTCATTTCCGACTCTTACTGGCTCTGTTTGCACATCAGTTCCGTCAGACGTTTTGCTGGGGGAAGGCTTGGCTTGCTGGAGCTGCCAAAGTTGGTTTCTCTTGCGGGTAAACATGTGGATTTGGCCTCCCTTCATACCTATGCGTTTGAGGAAAGCCTCATCCAGTTCCATTAGTACTGGACCTGTCACTTCTTCTGCGTGTAGTTTTTCTGCATACTCTTTCTTGATACCAATGGATTCTAGCCAGCATTGGACATGGTTCTCATCCCATTCATTCACGGGTAACGTTCCGTAGTCTAGAAGTTAAAATTATGTATTAGTGATACACGCTTAAACCGTCAGCGTGCTTGACAAGGCGTTGCAATCCTTCCAAACCTGCCCACACCGACTGCCTGACTGTCCTTTATACCAGTGACCACGAGAGGCTGAGTCTTTAACATTTCAGGTATGTCAGTTCTGACGACTAAAAGCATCCTTACCCTTAATCAAAAGCAATCCTAGCCGATGGTACAAGACTAATAAGCCAGTGAAGCAGGAAGCCGGGAAGGAGGTTCGGGCTCCGCAAAGGGAGTCATGGAAATAACCCAGAATGTTTTTTGAAGGAAATGATGTGACAGGGTTATGGGACCGGCCAAGGGCTGTGTTCTCTAAACTGGAGAGGTCTGTGTAGATTGTTTACCCGCTTGGGTGTTTGTTCTCTGCTAAATGCAGACAGCATCAATACAAACCATAAGATGGTAGGAGTACCAGCTGGTCCCCCACTAGAGATGAACCCTTAAAATGCAGCCGTTAGAAGCAAATTGCTACATATAAAATACAGATTTTCTGAGAGTGCCACATACCCATTGCTTCGGTGAGGGAAATCCTGCTGTGCACAGACAAACCCTAGAGAAGGGAAAAAATAACCGTCTTCAGATCTACAGTTAACGTTCCTGTGTCAAAGTTGATTTATTTGTTCTGTTTTCCCAACCTCCTCCCCACCCTTTTGGTCCAAGGTAGTTTCTGTACCTCTAAAAGCCCGGTCTTGGCAGCTACGCTTCTTCCTCACGCTGACGCGGTGTGAGGGCGGCTGCTTTTCCTTCTGACTCGCAGGTGAGTGCGCGGGCGATGGGGTTTTGCTGCAGAAGCAGGTGCTGACAGCTGCGCCTTCTGACGGCTACTTCTGTTAGATACGGCAGAAAACACGGCCTGACACTCCCGTCTCGCCCAGGTTCCTGCTTATTATCACCACCTTTTTTCCACTCTCCCCTGCCCTGCCTTTTCCTCACCCACACTCCCTTTTTTCTCTCCCCCATTTTTGCAAATATTCTCACCCCTTCTCCTTGTATTTTTTCCACCTCTCTTCTGGCGCTCACTGGGGTTTGGGTGGAGCAGTGCAACTTGCTGCCCAACCCAACAGAAGCTTTTCTTTCTAGGGGGCTGCCCAGCCTGATCCGTGACACCCCTGCCTGGCTCAGGCTCCGTTTCCAGGCGTACAGAGGTGGCAGCAGCCGGGAGAGTCCCTTCGGCACTGCGGGAGGAAACGTGTTCAATAATCCTGCTCAGTGTCCACTGGGCGTGTGGAGAGATTGACACGGTGACCAGCCCTTGAACCATGGACTGGTCAGCACAGGGCACAGCGAGAGGCGCAGGGAGCAGCGTGGTTCTGTTGGAGTGTGACAGCTCAGCTGGGTGTGGGTTCAGCAGGTGTCCGGAGCCCGGCCAGCTCCACCCCTGCAGCTCGAGGTGCTACAACAGTGACACTTGGAGCTGCTGAACCCAAGTGTCAAAGGGGTGGTCACCAGTGCAGCCAGCACCAACAGGAGCGGGGCTGCACCAGCTCCCCCGTCTGAGGGAACGGGACAAGCGCTGGCTGCCCTGGCCCACAGCTTAGCAAGACCGGAGTGCAACAGAAGGTGGCAGTTTGGGGAATGTCCTGGGCAGGGTCTGGGAGAATAGCGGATGGAAGAAAAAACCCTGTGCAGAGGAAGCGTGTATTTGCCAGTTGAGCGCCTGGTCAGCGCTGGGGAAAGCTTGTGGGCTGCCTGCGGCCCCAGCACAGCCCCGAGCTTNCCAGCTGCACAATAACGCACAGACACACACACAGACACACACACACACAGACACACACACACACACACACACACAGACACACAGACACACACACACACACAGACAGACACACAGACACACAGACACACACCCCCTGCCCCAGCGGGGCTCTCACCGGGCCGAGCCTCGGGGCAGCGGCTGCACCCTCGCTGCGGTTCCGCTGCTCTCCTGGGCGGTTCTTTTAACTGCTCCAACACCGCCTTGGACAAACCCTCCCGGCGGCGGCGGCTGGTGCCGCCCTGGAAGCCCGGCGGACACCTCCTGCCCGGCCTGGGCAGGTGTCAGGGCGCTTGGGCACGGGCGGGGGCAGAAGTTTCTTCTTTCATTTTCTTTTCAGGTGAGCAGCTCCATCCCCCCGCCTCACCAGAGCTGCACAAGTTGGTAACCTCAGGAGCCGCCGGTGACTCACCCACCCCCCACCCTTAACGCTGAGGCCCGGGACGCGCTGAGCTGCACCTTCCCCGCCCCACTTCTGTCTCCCAGCCCTTTTTCCTGTAAATCACGTGCTTAACTATCAACGTTTTATTTCGCAGAAAAAAAGAGATTTATAGCTATGGCTATGGTGCCCGGCAGTAAAGCCGTTCTTATCGCTGCCCGGCAGGGAGAGGGTGGCAGCTCTGGGTGCGCTCCCTCCTTGTCCTCTCCCTGCACCCCCGCCCTGCTCCCCAAGGCTGGGTGAACCCAGTTAGCCCAGTTAGCCCAGTGAGCCCCCACCTGGCGCCAGTCCGGCTTATTCCCCCCACACACATCGCCACGGAAAGGAAATTGTCTTTTTTATTATTATTATTTGAGTACAAGTCTTTATTTAATAGACTTACTTATAAAAGACCTTTACATGAGAAGTACAAAAATACGAAATAGGCTTTGAATCTTCTTAGGTAAAACGACTGGTTGAGGGGGTTTTTTT
>WEIS01056268.1:0-21011 GCA_013389965.1 Todus mexicanus | reverse complement strand
GTCTCCAGGGATGGGGCCTCTACAACCACCCTGGGCAACTCGTACAAAGATCTTGCACTGCTTGAAGACTAGTGGCATGTTTTGATCTGGCAGCTTCTGCACCACCTGCTCTTTACAAGATGTGCCAAGCCAAGCACGAGATTTCCGCTGCTCTCCTTCTGAAAGCCAAGTAACATGGGTGGGGATAATGGCATGCCTGCACTGGAGGTGACCACATCTGGTTGCAGCGATGTTCTCGGTGGCTATCTTAGATATTTCTATTTGGAATTCTGCAGACACTTGTTTGGGTTTTTTTCCCCAGCCTGTAGCCTACCTTGTTTCTTGTTCCGGCTGAATGAAATTTTATACCACGTCCCATTGTTGTAACGATTTTCCGTTGTCAGAGTGAGAGGTCCTGAACCTAGATCAACGGTCAGTCTCACTTTGCCATCAACAAGCTCGAGGGACAAGAAATCTCTCTGGAAGGAACAGTAAAAAAAATAAATAAAAAAGCACAAAATCAAATAGAGATTAAATTCCTGGAAGCGAAACCTTCCAAAAGGATGGATCCTTGTCAGATTTGGGTTACTGTGCAAAGAAGGTTTGGCAACTCTTGCACCTAGGACTTTTTGTTGAGCCCAAGAGAGTTGTCTTTGCTGTGTTTAGGAAACACGTACCTCCCAGGGATGTCTTTGCGTGGGTTTGTTGTTATTTTTACATAAAGGCATCATCAGTCTTGATTACTCAGCAGAGGAAGGTTTAAATAACAAATGCCACATTTGCTTTATGTTTTTTGGAGGAAGTTGAGAGTAATTTGGTTTGACTATGAGCACAATGATCAAGCACTACAATGGTCTTGCTGCAAGAAGCAAAGAGCTTCCTCACATGGTGAAAAACAGACTTTCTGAATTTTATTAGACTCCCCTTCTGCACCGTAAACCTTAAATCAGGTACCATCGTGCAACGTATTCCTACATAACAAAGCACACGAATAAAGCAGCAACTCGGGAACAATCTGTCTCTAAGCAAAAGCTTCAGTATCCTTCAGGAAAAAACCCACCAGCTACGTATGCGGCAAACCACACGACACGGTAGTGAAGGTCTGGAGATGGGTCTAGGTTAGATTGCTGTTGGAGGGAGCTTTATTCAATTTGTTTGTTTACTGAATTCTCGTCGTATGGCTTTAATTCAATATGTATCTTCAATATTATATTGTCCTTCTACAAGCTCGCTTCCAAAACATTTCGCATTCTGCGAAGGTTCCTCCAATTGAACAAAACTAGTTTGCTGCCCCTACTGGTTTTTTTGCCTTTGGTTAAACAATCATGAATTTTAGTCAAGAATTAAAACAAATTATGGAGAGTTCTATTCACAGCTTAGCTTTGTCCTTAGGATACGTGAATACGTGCTCTAAAGTTATCTCTGAGGGTCCTGTCTTTACTCATTTGGCTTCTGATGCCAACGACAGGTGATAATCTATAAGAAGACAGTAACTTGTTTTAATATATATAAGCTGAAAATGAACAAAGAAAGCATCGAGAAACTATCAGGTGATCTAAACTGGTTTTGACAGCTTAGGAATCTGATCCATTTCCTTACAGTGCCGTTTGAAGCAAGATACAGAAGCAGCCCGTTGGGTGAAAAGCTACTGAAAAATAGGATGATTTGAGTCACAGTTGAGCGAAGAGCCTTCTCCACAACGGAGTAGCCGCTGCCATCAAAATGGAATGACGTGTCCTCATCCTGGGGGCTGCCAAAGTAGAAAACAGTAAATTAAGTTAAATTAATCTTAACTTATGTTAAGATTTTTCTTCACTGAAGAGCTGCCTTCTCCTGGACGTTTTTTATATAAAATATAAGAAAAAATTAGATTAGTTGGTGCAGCCCCCCAGGCAGTAGGATTAGAAAGTGTGGAAAGAGCCTCGAATCCATGTTATGAATAACTGAAGGGTTCCAGCCAGGGGCCACTTTTATTACAGAATCTCACAACAAAGGATTTAGCCATGGGGAAGGACGTATACAAGATAAAACATGTTTTTCCCTGATGTATAAAAACCCCCACCAACGATTTCTTAAGGGAAAAAATAATTGTTAGCATATACATCCTCTTATTTAAAACATAATATCCATTGATCAATATGCTTTACGTAAATGCCCTTCCAATAAATGCTCTATCAGCTCCTCTCCCTGCAATGTAACACTTGCAAAAAAATCCCTCAAGCAATCAAGCAGCACCCTCTGCTGCTTCTTCATGAAACATTCTGCAAAAGGGAACATGCCCAAGCGTATTTCTTCTCAATTCCTGAAATACAAATCCAATACAGCCTGCAATCCCCTTTCGCAATGATTACAGGAACGGTACCAAGCTCAGTGGCTACAGTCTGGCTACGGATTTTTTTTATTACAAGGGTGTTTTGCACTGCTTCTTATCCCAGGAAAGAATAAATTCATCTTGCTGGAAATTCCTGGCAAGCAACCATTCCAAAATAGTTCGGTTCACTGGCAGTCCTTACTCTCAAAGCACAAAACAGATCAACAGCAACAGAACTCCTCTGAAAAAGTGATCAATAACAGATAAAAAATCTATACAATGAAATTATTTGACACGACGGGCACATCCAGATTAGGGTGTTTGAGTGGAGGTTGAGAGTGGAGAGAAGGGAGAAATTGTTGATGCTGAGGGTGGGGAGAGCCTGGCCCAGGCTGCCCTGAGAGGTGGTGGCTGCCCCATCCCTGTCCCCATTGCAGGGGAGGTTGTTGGGGGCTCTGAGCAACCTGCTCTAGTTGCAGATGGCCCTGCTCCCCGCAGGGGGGTTGCACTGGATGACCTTTGACGGTCCCTTCCCACCCAAACCAGTCTATGAATCTATGGTCAAAGATCTATGATCAAAGATATACTGCAATTTGTATGAATTGATTATTTTTAGCTAGCACAGGAATGTATATTCCAGATGCAAATGACTAAATCAGTCACAGAAAACAAAATATACCTTCCAAAGCAGCCATTGCACTTGCCCTCTCTTTCCATGTAGTTCCAAAGACCGATAGACTTGCCGTTGAGAGCTGCCTCTCCCATGCACCCTTTGAAATGGGTCACCTTAACAGCAGGCGATTTCTGCAAGACAAGGAATATTTCATGAATACAATTAACGCCAAGCCCTCTGCAAATTATGCTGCCTAATTTTTCCTCGGTTGTTCCCCTTGAACTCGAACTTTATTACAGATAAATCATAACGAAAGACCAACAGGTTTTAGTGTTGCTATTAACCATTATTTCAATCGTAATAGAATAGTTTTGCAGCAAGTAAAAAAAAGTAAAAGAACCATGTCCTTGACCTACTTCCATGGCTTGTGGTTTGAATAAGAACAGCAAACTCGAAGAAGCCACGGAAGAAGGAAACAAACCCAAAACTCACTGTGTGATGTCTGTTGATCATGCATGAGCACACAGCCTGTCCTGGTTAACCCGCCAGGCAAAAATTTCCAGGGAGAATTAACTTCAGGATGCTAGAAGACCCTTAAAGCATCTGTGCTGTATGCTCAGAGTACCTGGAATTTCTCGGAGTAACCAATTCATGTCATTATTTCTAAGTCTAAAGTGGATCTCCAACATGCTAAAACCATTTTACAGCTTGCAGTTCTCAGAATATAACCTTGATTTGCCCTCCAAGTCCTCCGATGAACATGCGGGTTGATTTGTTAACATCCAGCACGCTGGCTGTCCCCGGCGAGGTCGCAGATTTAGATGGAGGCTTCTGATCAGAGTTTGTTTCCTCTATGCTGAGCGTTCCTGTTCTTCCAAACCTGCCAAGTACAAATACTCATGAATAGTTTTAGAAATCACCAGGCTTAGTCAACACACGTTACTAGCTTCTCTTTTTAGGGACAATAAAAGCCTTGTCACTGGAAAACTTAGAAGACAGTTTGCATTGCTTAAGTCAAGCTCACTCACTAAGTAGCTGGACGCTTTCCAACACACTTGTCTCATTAAAAGCTTAATAATAATCAATTTTTCCGTCTAAAATTTACACCATTCGCACTTTAATTACCTGGTTGCGTGTATTCTGTGCCACTTGTTGTTGTCAATTTGAAAATCGGGGTATTCTAGTCTTGTTGATCCAGAGCCCAAATCCCAAAGAAGAGCTACCTTACCCCGTCGCATCTCCACCGCAAGGAAGTCTGTCTGAAAAACAACGGGGCTGCTTTGAATACATTTAATTGTATTTTAACATTGAGAAAGTGTGTTTTAACACTGAGAATGTGCATTTTAACACTGAGAAAGTCCTCGCAGACTCATGTCCTTACATCCCATATTACATGAGTTGACTTCTAGCAAAATCAATTCCAGTGAAGGTCAGCAAGGGCAAGTGCAGGGTCCTGCTCCTGGGGAGAAAAACCCCCTGCATCAGCACAGGGGAGGGGGGACCTGCTGGAAAGCAGCTCTGTANGGGACGGATTGACCAGCGGGGGGGTTGGGTTCCATACTGGGTTTGTACAGATTTGTATATATTTACCTTTTATTAATACTGTTATTATTATTTTCATTTTTTAGTACAGCTGTTCTAGTTTCCTTTCCTAATCGCTAAGTCTCTCTCCTTTATTTCCTTTCTTCCTTTTTTTTGGGTGGGGAGGGGGGAGAGCATTCTGTTGCAGATTTGGGGGGTGCCGTGGCCCCAAACTGTGACAACCTGGGAGTGCTGGTGGGTAACTAGTTCACCATTACTAACAAGTTCACCATGAGCCACCAATGGGCCCTCGTGGTCAAGAGGCCAATGGTCTCCTGGGATGCATTAAGAAAAGTGTGACCAGAAGGTCAAAGGAGGTTCTCCTCCACCTCTACTCTGCCCCAGTGAGGCCACCTTTGGAGTGTTGGGTCCAGTTCTGGGCTCCCCAGTTCAAAAGATACAAAGAGCTACTGGAGAGAGTCCAGCGGAGGCTACGAAGGCGACAAGGCGACATCTCTGCCAAAACATCTGCCTACCATCACCTTCTGCGAATGGTTGCCAGAAACTTACCTTTCCAGTGCTGCCCAGGTAGAAAAGGAGGTTGTCTGGTTCAGCAGTTTTCACGTTGAGTGTCAAGGTGTTGTAATTGGTGGAGGAAATTTGGGGTTGGTAGGCACGGATGCAATCTCTGTCTGCTGACACCGCAACTTTAATCTGAGGTGGGGAAAGGAGGGAATGGGAATTTAAACAAGCAAAGCAATTTAAACACAGCAAAGACTTCTGGAATGTGTACTTAGCTTCTGACCAAGTTATTTGCTGAGGTCCTTCCAAGCAACCAAAATATTGATACCTGGGTTAGATCTCAGCAGTCTCCCAGGTATTGCTTGACAAAAGAGATTGACAGATAGAAAAGAATGAAATCTGTCAGCAGTCACTGAATCAACCAAGAGATTTGATGCTGGCAAATAATGCTATTCAAATATCTCTGAAAAGAGTAAATCTCGGGTCAGAAGCTCATATATCTGTAAAAGCCACTGTAATAATATCAGAAAATAAAGATACAGAAATTCAAAACCTTTTTTTAAAAGGAAATAATTTCTAGTCTGTGTTGAGATAAATGAAATTTAAAAAAAATAGAAGGCAGACAGTCTGCAATAACTCTGGTTATTTCGAGGTCTAACAACACAGCCGATATAATTATTAAAAAATACATTTGCGACTATATTAGAAGTTAAAACTGTCTAAAGATTAAGCAAAGTCCTATTTCTGTTGTCATCCCACCAACTCCTTTGACCAGTGCCTAGCGCACTGACAAGACATTGATTCAAGCTAAACACAGTCAAATTCCATGGATCTTGGTAGTGCAATGACAGAAACCCTTTTTTTCACAACAGAAAAGCCTTAATTTCATCAACCACTTGCAGTTAGTAACAATTAACTGCATAAAGCCCACGTGTGCATACGTGCGTGAACGCAGACGTAGGGAGTTTCTCTCCTCCTAGTAAAAGTTTACCAAAAAACCCCAACCCAGAACAAACTCTCAAAATTGGAAAGGGGGAGATTTTGCTGATACTTCGTTTCACCCCACCAGGAGCCTCTGTGGTTTATGACACTTCAGAAACTACCGCTCCCTCTTTTCTGCAGGGGATTCATTAAGCTTCAGTAGACTGTGACAGGGGAGCACTAACCATGTAATTAAGGAGATTTGCAGGAAGAACTGAAAGCCTTGTATTTATTTTGTATAGAACAAAACCTCCCTAAACCTTACAATAACATCCCCATGCTAAAGCCAAAGGCATACCAAAAATTTGAGCGCATGGTCATTTTCATGCTCCCCTCACAATTTAATGAGGTCCACGGTACAGTTGATTTATATTGTTGTCTTTAAGGGAGCAGCAGAGATTTAAAAACCAGCATATTATTTTTCAGAAAGTATTCATAGAATCCCAGACTAGTTTGGGTTGGGAGGGACATTCCAAGGTCATCTAGTCCAACCCCCCTGCAGGAAGCAGGGACATCCTCAGCTAGAGCAGGTTCTGGACGCACGGCAGCTTCTTGAACAGAACATATGGACGTGGCGGGGCATAGATGGCAAATTATTTGATAGAATCAACACGCTTGTTAAAAAGCTGTTATGATACTTGATGTGAAATGGAGGAATCTCACGAGTCTCTAAAATAAGCTTAGAAATTAATATCCCATGCTAAAAAGAATAGCACCACCACCCCCTTGTTTGTTTTTGTCACCAAAATACCTGTGATCGCTTCCTGACATACTGTGTTTCAGTATTTTTAGAGGAAACAAAAGGAAATAGCAAACAAATTCCTGCCTTGTTGTTGTGACAAACTCACAAGTGCAATACGAAACTCGAAGCTAGAACCATTAAGATGTACCACCAGCCCTGCCAGGACATTGTTAGCATAAGTCAGGCCTCTTGGATTTCTGAGACACCCCAGCACAACCAGGTACTTCAACAGCAAATTTTAGGCTCTTCAACTCCAAGAACTTCCCTGCTAAAAGCTGAAGTGAAGCCAGTTAAGTTTGGGATGATGAAACTTACAGATGCTGCCTGCTTGCGGGCCTGGCTGATGAGCTCTTTAATTTCAGACAAGTTCCTGTTGAGGTTCTCCTCCAGCACTTTCAAAGGTTTCAGCCTATCCAGCAAAAGACTCGCTTGTGCTTCAACTTCTTTAACTTGTTTCTCAGCTGTGATTGCTGCCAAAATATACATAAATGAAGGAATAGAAATGAAACCTTGGGGCAGGTTGAAAGAAACGTGCTGTTCGTCCTTAAAATGTGTAGCCAAGGTGGCCTGTTCCTCATCATTTTGTTGTCAGCAATTTCAACCATCAGGAAGGGATAAGCGCGGCGAAGATTATCCCATGTGACTCCTCTAGAGATCTTTTGAAAAGTTAGCAGATTTTTATTGAATTAGGAAGGAACTTTCAGTCCGCCAGGCTCACATTTAACGCCTATTAAAAGGGAATATTAGCATTGCTTCTGCAAGCAGTGACATTTCTAAAGAGCGACGAAGCAGCAAACTTACCAGCTTTTGATGAATCCGTTATAAGTTCACTGGTTTTCCTCAAAGTGTCGTTAACCCGGGACAGCGCTGAAGAAGTATTCAGCAGCTTCTGACTGAGGTCCCCAAAGTGACTTAAACCCACCAGAGCGCTGGTGTTAGCAGACGCAGCCAGCTCGTTTACCTCAAGCATGTATTTCCTTGTACCTGAAATAGTTCCCAGGTTAAAAATAATAATAAAAATAAAATTTCACAGCTTTCATGCATATTTGGGAGCAATAAACGCCTGGTTTTGTAACACCGCAGTTATAAACGGGCAGAACACTAGAAGTGCTGGCAGTTACCGTTCCTGTCTTAGCAAGGGTTATATCTTTGCTTGTTCATATTCTTCAGTCTGTGAATTCTTCAAGTCAAGGCCTACTGGGATCTAACTTTAACTGCTGAAAGCACCATGGCTTGGGAAGTTTACACACACATACATAAATAACACAATCCGCAGCAGTTTTAATTAAGGCTTGTCGGTTTAGATTTTCGCATCTTTTTTTGATCAAAAAAAGATTTGATTAATCTGAGTTTTTAATCCTAGGAAAAAGAACGTTATCTTTTTCCTGACCAGCTCTGAACACAATACAGACGGAGTGCAGTGATCACAGAAATGCAGAATCACAGAATTGCAGAATCACAGAATAGTGGGGGTTGGAAGGGACCTCTGGAGATCGTCTCATCTAAAGCAGGTTCACCCATGTGCTGTGGTGCTGAGGGACATGGGGTAGTGGTGCCCTGGCAGAGCTGGGTTAACAGTTGAACTTGATGATCTAAAGGTCTCTTCCAACCAAAATAATTCTATGGTTCTATTCTAATCTGGACATACAGTCCACCACAACAAGCCAGGCAGGAAGCCTCTGAGTGTTTTTCTACCTTAAAAAAAACCCCCAACAAACCCTAACATGTTATCGAAGCTGAAGCAGTATTTCAGATCCTCTTATTCACAACTTCAATGACATTTCCTCAATTAGTTTCCACGAACTCAAGGTCTCACTTTTATCCAAAATAATGACATCGGGGTGAAAAAAGGGAATTATTTTGTTTTGGGAAAGCACAGAAAGAGCATTTTAATCACTTAAATGAAGTCGGCATTTGCAACAAGAAAACATTTAGATGCAGATATAAGATACACAGGGTAGTATAAACAATTTTGAAACAAGCTATAGGGAAACCTCACAGTTCCATATGCACCTTTCTCTCCACGTGCGATTTGACATTCTAAGACCTCGCTCTTTTCTCGTATCAGTATAACTCTGTTGCTTTCAGAGCCCCTCTTGATTTACAGCAGTGCAAAACAGGAATCAAACTACACACCTCGTATGTTCAACCAGTTACATTTCATGTGTTTACTTAAAAACACAAAGGAAAACACTCCTTGAAAGGAAGGAGGTTAAACGAGTCTCCAGTGTGGTTCATTGCTGAGTCTCAGCAACCAGGTCTTGCTGCGACTGTATGAAGCGGTTCTGGGGTAAGAAGAAAGTCCATATATATTTCACTTACCATTAGGCAACGCTCTTAGTGTCAGCAGGGACTCATTAAGCTGGTTGGTGAGTTTATTAGTGCTTTCCTGAATCTTCTCTACCTTTTTGTGCAACCCATTCAATCCAGATAAAAGGCCTGTTGGAAGAAATCACAGTGATTTTTCTACGCGTAAACAAATACCCTACAACCCACACAAACCCTGTGTGGAGGGATAACAAGCACTCATTTAATCAACGTAACCTTTGGGGGTTTGGTCTTTTGGTTGTTTCGGGGGGGGTTTTTTGAACAGAAAGAGCATTTTCCAAACAGGAATGCAAAATGAATGCAGTATGCACAGATAAGCTCCTGTGGGCACTGTTCCATTCCAAGTTATCCTTTTTGGCCAATTCTATCTGACTGAATTGATAGAAACAGAGTCAGGAAAAGGCTAAAAATTAAAAAGATTTCAGGACTGAGAATTTTGCAATAGCTAACAGGAGCCAAAGAAGTGTTTTTCTTTTATAAATTTGTGCTCTTTTTGCAGAATCCTCTCACTAGAAATAAAGACAAGAACAGAAGCAACATAAAAAGCCTGGATTCTGTCCATCTGAATTACATCAACTCTATACAAATTTGTAAAGCCGCTGATATTAAAAGCAAGGACCGTTTTGCAGTCAGTTTCTCTCTAAAACATTCACTTTTTGTCCAATTTTGTCCAAAAATTTCCCCTGGGGCCAGCCTCCACTCCTACCCAAAGCCTGTGTTCAAAACGTTTTTGAATTTCCATGGTGCAGACTTCAATGCCTTGCAGATATCTTTGGAGTAATAAAAAAAACCCAAAACAAACAAAAAAGGATTTTGGAATTCACAGAGGTACTCAGAGCCAAAAGGCACTTTGTACAGACAAAAAAAAAAAGTTAATCTTGTTACTGTATTTCAACTGTGTAGAAGGAACGAGTAAAAACTATGATGATTTAAATGCATCACTCTATATACTTGTGAACTCCATGATTTATGAGATAAAATTGGACAAATGGATTTCTTCAGGAATTCCATTTGTTTGTCTACTGCGAAATCTCCAAAGATTTAATTCATAAACTTTGGAAAACCAACCACCTAAAGAAAGTATTGCTTGGAGGTCAATGAGATATAGCAAAGGCCAAGTTTTTTGGTTAAATATTTAGAGAAAAATCATATTCTTACCCCCAAAAAGTAAAATGCTGTATCTATAATTCAAAATGCATCATCTTAATTGCATGAAAATGCAAAATCCATAATTCACCTTAGCTGTAGGAAAATATGTATATAAGCACATACAGTATTTTAGCTTAGCTTATGCTCATTCAAAAAAACCCAACAGAAGCAACACATAAAAAACCCCACATTAAAAACCAAACCAAAAATACCCCACAAAATAGAAAAAGAAACAGAAAGGTGAACTCTAAAGAACTGACCATCACTTTTTTTCTTCAGATTTTTGGCTTCGTGCTGAAATGTGGAGCTAAGCAGTAGAGCTTCTTTTCCAAGAAGAGCGAGAGACTCGTCTGGCTGAAAAACACAGACATCACTTGCTACGTACGAAAAAGTGAAAATCATTCAGAAATTCAATATTTAAGTATCTGCAGAAGTGTTACTTTGAGGTATTGAAAGTTCTTATTTATGAGATATAACATGTATTACCTTATTAAGTATCAACTGAAAAAAAAAAAAGTAGAAATAACTTGTCCAAGAATGACATTGAATCTTTAATAAAAAAAAAGATGACTGAAACAAAACCTACCAAATTCTAGTCTGAACACTGCTAGTTCCATGCCTTAGTCAAAATTCCCAGCACTGAGCACTTGAAAGTGGAATAGCTCAAAAATCACAGTTTTTAAAGTGTTCTTTTAACCCATTTCTCCAACTGAGAAATCTGGGAAAAGCACCTTGAAGGATTCACGGTGTACACAGCTTTAATAAGACTGTTATATAATAACATAGGAGCTTAGAAACAACACCGGCTATTTTGATCACTATCATGTAAGTGCATCATCACAGATTTGTTTCTCTGGGTATGATTTGTCTGACACCTGTAGAATATGGCCTATTTCTTCCTTGGGTCTACACCCAGAAAAGCAGAAAGAGATAAAAAGGGAGGAAAAAAAATGAATAATATGAAAATAATAAGATTAGACTGGTAACCAGCCAGGTCGTTTTCATCTACTGTTCCAGTAACAACTTGATCATCTTGCAAGACAAGGATGGTAGGCAAGGCACAAACATGTATTTGATTATGAAATGTCCTTGACTAAGCAAAATACTTGTGGCTGGAGACACCTACATAAAAATGGAACAGGGACAGGGCAAATAAGGAGACGGTTGAGTCATTCCAAAGGTGGAATGGAGCACCAGAGATTGGGGAACTGAAGGGCTACAGGAATGGATATTAGATGACTGATAGAAGCACTCAGAATGAAGGTTGGTCCAGCTAACTGTGCATTAGACATTGAAAAAAAAACCCAACAAGCAACGGTAGGTGGCAGAGAGAAAAGCCAGATAAACAGAACTTGAAGTCTGGCACCACTACCACCTTAGACACACCACCACCATTTAGGATACAGCACGTACTAGTTGGTTGGACAGGCCACCCACACGCACCTCCATCAGGAAGACTCAAATTTCAGCGAGTACCAAAAGAATTAGAACAACTATCCCAAAACGACGAAGGGAAAGACGTTAATGGAAACACTAATACTGATACTTACTAAATCCAAGGGGCCATTCACAGCTCTAGAGGCATCATCTGCCAAACTCTCCGTTCTTTCAATCACGCTTTGAACGCTGGAGTGGGTGTAGATGGCAGTGGCTGTGGTCAGGGTCACGTTTCTTACTTCAGAGAGGCCACTAAACAGAGAATTAGCAAGGAATTCTGTTATCGTGAGAGTATCTTAAGCACTAAGCCTCATGTCTTTCTAGAATACGCTCTGAAAAAATGAGGGTGCCCTGCCCTATGTTCCATAAGGGGTTTGAGGTTCATTATTTTGAATTGAAAAAAAAAATAGTACAAAGGTTTTCATCTATATCTTTCCTATTTTGTTCCTCAGTGTTCTGTTTTGTTCCTTTCCATCTATTTTTTCTTCTCCTATTTTGTTCCTTTCTGTACATGATCAGCTTTTCAGTTTATGAACCCTCTTAAGCACTTTACAAATCACATCACCTAAACAGAACAAGAACAGGCTCCTAGCTGGAGCTCAAAACCAACATAGAGAAATGGAGAATCCAGGAAGAAATTATAAGCATGTGAAAGCTGAAATTTTACTTTATTGAATTTATTTGGCTGTGGTGAAGTCAGCAGACTTGCTCAGTGTTACCTAGAGCAAAATTTTCTGTTTACAAACTTAAAATACATGTGTATTTTCCAATCTGATATGATTTGACACCTATCTGCTGATTTTAAAAGACAAACCAGCAAAAATCCTAGAAGGATTCCTGGGAGAGAAGATGAATTTCCATTAAATTAACTGGAATTCCTTTCCAACTTCCAAATTCTAAGAGTGCCTTTGAGCAGATTTGAGATTGCAGCCCACTCGTTTCTGCAAGATGCTTTGAAAACAACGACAGAGGCATAGCAGGAATAGCTTCTGGATTAGATGCAGAGATCTGTTGTCCAGAAGTATTCATACACAGACCAGAAGCTTTTCAAGCCCTACCATGACACACTCACTGGGCATTTAATAATTTACTAGTTGCTGTGTAAGTCAGCAATGTGAAATGTGAGACTAACCGACGCCCATCAGATCATTTAATAAAGGTACACTGCAGCCAAAGTAAAAAGCACTTGAAATGGGAAAACAAAACTGATCACAGAATGATTTAGGTAGGAAGAGACTTTTAAAGATCGTCTAGTTCGACCTCACTGGCACGGGCAGGGAATTTCTTCAGTGGATTAAGCTACTACCTATTTGAATTAAATCTGACTCTACCGTAAATCTCTCCCCATTTCATAATTCTTGAATTCATCACCTCTCCAGTGCATCTGCAAGCCTTTGGAACTGGGTGGCGTGGTCCTCGGCTCTGTATACCAGGTCAAGCACTCCTCTCACGGACATCTGCATCACCAGGTCATCCACGTGCTGGCGCAGCTTGGTGCTCCACAGGACGAACCCATCCTGGTGGACTTCCAGGTTCTGCACAACAAAATGGTTTCCGTTGATTTATTTTTTTTGTCAACAGCAAAATACACTTCGCAGTGTTAAAGAGGATGTTAAAACTTCAGAACTTACAGATGTGGAGTTCTTTACATCTTGGGCAAGAGCAGCAGCAGAGTTCATTAGCACCTTCCCTTCTTTAATGAGCACACTCGAGATTTCTTCACCTTCCTTTATATTTAGCTTTTTGTCCTGTAGCATAAATCCAGTGTTTTATAGTAGTTTGTAAAGTCAGCTAGTACAGAGGAGTTCATAGATCACACAATAATTTTTTGGTTTTCAAACAGGGGTCTGGTTTCCTTCAAATTTTTAAGGTACCGCATATAACAACATGTTTAAACACACACAATTTTAGCCATGTCTAAAAAACAGCTTTTAAATACTATTTCTTGTTTGATATTCCTCATGCAACAACCCGGATTGTCCAGTCTTACATTTAACTCGGCCAGGTTGCTAGAGATAAGGGGAAACAAGCGATTGGTCTCATTGACGTTAGCGAGCGCCTCGTTCACCAGGTCCTGGGCATCCTGCAGCCTGCTGCTGTGCTTTGATAAGAGCTGGCCTGCATCCTTCTTCAGCTCAGCAAGCTCCTGCTGGGGCTTAAGATACTCCTTCTGAACCTGGACCAACACATTTTCTGCAGCTCTGAACAAGAGAAGAATCAGAAAAGAAATAAAACGCTGAAGGAGAAATTAATGCACGGATTTCTAGCGAAGAAAAAGGAGTGATGCGAAATTAGTTTAAATGCATCATTTTGCAAAAGCTTTCCGTTTTAATTTTTTCTATACTAGCATACATACACGTGGTACCTTATAGTTACTCATCTTACCAAGAAAAAGATGACTGCCTGGGGGAGAGGACAGTCATTCAGTTCATAAGCTTCAGAGGGGAGAGGCGTTAGTACAAACCATATCCACTTGGATTTAATTGGGGATATCCCTCGCATCAAAATCTCTGTGAAGTGTTCCTCTGGGATTCCTCTACATCTTGATTGTAGCGACTGGGATTTTGAATGTAGTAGGATCAAAACACCAATTACGAGGATTGACAGTGGATAGCAACAATTAACCAGAACTTGAAGACATATAACCAAGAGTCCTGAGAAGTTTAAGTATCAAGTAAAGGACCTTATTAAAATGAGCACTGAAAGGAGCAATCTTGGCACTTTCGTTTTTTTTAAGCAGTAACAGACGTGATCTTGGAAATACCAAATCCCCCCAAATTTGTCCACTGTTAATCTCTTCAGCTGTTCTGTCTGGGAACATTTGCACCTCTATTCGAACACTTTCCTGAAGGAACTTAATTGTAAATCATCCCAGAAATCTATTCCTTCAGTTTCTCTTCATTTCAGCACAGGCGCTGCATGCTACAACTCCTGCAAGGATACTTCTGGACAAATATTTCTCCCTTTTAATCAGATATAGATCTTAGGCCAAAGAACCCTACTTTATTTCACAATTACACCCAGCAAAACACATTCCACTCAACAGCAGACGTGCATTTGCCTGTACTTCCTCCAACAAATAACTCAGAGCCCTCACAATCAGAAGCCACAGCTTTAAAGTTGCAAGAATTAAAGCATTTTACACAACAACAACGGCTTCTGTTTCAGCATAGAGTAAAAAGGTTCTATTCCAAATGGTTTGGGAACCTTGCCCTACGTGGCAAATGTGTGGAGACCTCAGTTACAAACGTAGCTAAACGTCAGCACAAGCTCAAGCCCTGGTGAGCTAGGCGGTAGTTTCTGCTCCCTGAAAAATGGGCTGGCGAGCTGCTTATTTAAATCAGTTTGGAATTTACAGCTGCACTGCATGATAAATTCCGCAGAGCAAACACTCTTATAAATGTTCTTAACTCTCTTCTGCAATTCATCAAAGGACACTTCTCGGGGAACTTTTGGGAATTTCAACAGAGCCTGTAATTGAAAAAGTTAATTTACAAATGCCTCGTGTAACAGGCTCAAAAGCTGATGTGGGAAGTCAGAACGTTCCATCACTACGTGACAGGATGTTTTGAGACATTTCTGTAAGTGCAAAAAAGCCACTTGAAGTCCATAATAAAAATAGGAATAGACGGTACATTTCTAGTCCATTTGAGTGTCCACTTAGCCTCTCTATAATTTAATGTTCAGCATAAGGACATGCACAGGAGCATGTTGAGCCAAATCAGACATGCTACCAACACAAACATTCTATCCTGCCTGACCCAAAGCACTTGAAGAAATGTTGTTTTTTCAGAAATATTCTACTCTAGTCTAAATCTTTGTCCCTCGAAGCTGATGTTAACAGTATAAGGGCTTTTGGTGGGATAGGGTAATATTTAGTATTTCTGAAGTGGCAACAAAACTTTTGCTGACGGATGAGACAATTGATGTATTATAGTTCCGAGTCTGACAATAACCACTAATAATAAAGACAAAAGTCAACTTTAAATAGTTTTTAACTGAGGATAAAACAAGGCAATGAAATAAAATCCTAAAGAGTGGCTCAAACTGCTGAAATAAATACCTTTGTTTCATAGAATCATTTAGATTAGAAATGACCTTCAAGATCATTGAGTCCAACTGCTAACCCAGTACTGCCAAGTCACCACTACCCCATGTCTCTCAGCATCACATCTCCACGGCATGGAAACCCCTCCAGGGATCAGGGGGACTCCACCCCTGCCCTGGGCAGCCTGGGACACGCCTGGGCAACCCTTGACAGTGCCCAAGAAATTGTTCCTCAGCTCCAACCTCAACCTCCCCTGGCTGGGGCAACTTGAAGCCGATTCCTCTTGTCCTGGTGCTTGTTCCTTGGGAGAAGAGATCAACCCCACCCCAGCTCCAAGCTCCTGTCAGGGAGTTGTGGAGAGCCAGAAGGTCTCCCCTGAGCCTCCTTTGCTCCAGGCTCAACACCCCCAGGTCCCTCAGCCGCTCCTCCCCAGCCTCCTGCTCTAGCCCCTTGCCCAGCTCCGTTGCCCTTCTCTGGACACACTCCAGCCCCTCAGCGTCCTTCTTGGACTGAGAGGCCCAACAAAGTATGGCATAGCATAGACAGATCCAAAATAAAGTTTTCAGCAGAACAGGCTTACTTTAGGACGCTGGTGGCATTACGGTGCTGCTGAACAAAATCTCTCTTGCGCAACACATCCAAAAAGGCAGAACTATCATCCTGCAGGCTCTGAGCTGTAGCGTTTGATAGCGGGAGATCCAGGCCCAGTGTTTCATTCAGTGACTGAGCGACCTCAGCAAGTACTAAGGAGGAGAGCAAACAATTTAGTCACACCATTAAAAAAAAAGAATGTGAACCCCCTGTGCAAACTACACCACTTCCCAGGTAAACTTCTTTAAGAGTTGCAAAGGAAATACCCTTCTCAATTCTGCATACAAGCAGAAGTATCTCAAAAGCAGGGTACCTTTGATGGTCGTATGTACTGTGTCAATAAATCCAGTCAGCTCTTGACTTTTATTCTTGGTTTCCTGAGTCATCGTGTTAAGCTGCCGAGCTTTTTTCAAAAATCTAGACGACTAGAATAAAATCAGAGATAATCTTTGACAGTTCTCCTAAAACACAGGTTAATTCATTACATTTGCCTAGGGTTTATACACCTTTTGCCCCTAACATTAAGAACACTTAACAAGAAGAAATGGTGCTTTTTGGTAAGGTACACCTCGGTGATATACAAACCTCTGATGCTTCCATGCTTGTAGATGCCCTAACTATACTGAAATTTTTTCTTGCATTAAAACGGAATAAAGAATGTTATCTACTTTCCATGGGGATTTTCAACAGGTTTATTTCTGATGAGACCATTTTAAGCAATATATGTATTGCCTAAATATATGTAATAAAAAATACTGTAAGTATCCAAGACTTTTTGGTGAGTATTCAGCTATGACATAATTTTGAGTAAGCTCCACACGTTAAAACCAGTGAGAGCAAAGTATCTTCCTTTCTCCAGTTTTAGGGCCTTAAATGATCACAGTACAAAAAGCTTCTGTACGTTAACCGAAACCATGTAAAATCTCCTGTACGATATCATAATAGTTTGCAAAAGAATTCCACAGGCCAATTAACTCAGGAAGATTACAGAATGGACTGAATTCTCTCACTGAACTCTACAGATTTACAGTAATTTCTGAGCAGCTCTCTGGCATTTCTGTTACCGCGCTGTGAAATCTCAAAGGCTTTCTCCAGACAGTCTAAAAATAAAGAAGAAGCCAGCACCTACCTCTTCATGCAGCTGGTCAATTCCCCCTGATAAACTCCACAGACTTTCTTTTGCTGTAGCTAATGAGTAAGTTGGGTCTTCTCTAGCAATTATCGCCCCCTGTAAGAAACAAGAAGCAGCACACTGCAATTTAAAGACTTTGTTGCGCATCTAGAAAAATCCCGGGAAGAAAATAACTACGCACACTATGCAGATTATTTGCACGTTTTAAATTATTTGTATGTTTTAAAAGGCTGATTTGCAAAGCACATAAAATAACGAAGGAACTACATACGTACAGTTCAGGCAACAAAGTAATTTCTTCACATAAGGAAACAAGGATCCAGCCATGTCATATTTGCAATCCAGTAATAAGCAGCAAGCACAATTGCTGCCCAGTTGAGCTACTTTGAGAAGTTCCAAAGTCCATCAAATGAAATGCCTCCATCCAGCCCCACAGCTGCTGCTGTTCCAGCAGCTTCTCTTGCCTTAACAACTGCATCTAGGGATTATCTGTGAGGATGGCTCTGGAAAGCTCTGTATTTCTAAGTCAAAACCCAATGTGTAGCACTCAGGGGTTCAGGATGAACACGTATTCTCACCAGTAAGAAATTATTCTCACCAATAAGAAAGAATAACAGGTTGTTTCTGGCTTCAAGGACACCTCAGATCTGCTCTACGTGGCAATAAATAGGCCATTGTACCCACATGTAGCCTGGTTGATACAGTCAAGGCCTGCAACAGGACGTCACTTCTCTAAAGATACAAAGAGAATAATCTCCTACAAGACAGCAAGCCTAGGAAAGGTTATTTTGAGATTTCAGATGTTACAGAGCCTGTAAATACCGTAATAAGTATCATTTTGCCTAGCTTTTTAAAGAAGTAATACACGGGATTATCCAACAGCCTTGTGTCGAATGGAAATTTCAAAGCCTTTTCCTCAGCATGAGGAAAGAACAAGGGAAAGGGAAGCAGAAGATGAAGCTCTTGAGCCTCTTGGGCCTTAAAAGCCCTGTTCAAACGCCCCAAATGGGACAGCAAGTATGTCTAGGTACGTCAGGAGGAGTAAAGCAGGAGGTTTTGAGCACAAAAACAGGACTACTGAAGCCCTCAGATGGAGGGCAGAAGCAACAAGGAGCAAATGATCTGATTTGATAATTATTGAAAGACCCTTGGCTAATGCATAGAAGAAAGGAAATACTCCAGTTTGAGTGACCAGCATGAGGCAAAGACACATTAAAGTGCCCAGAACAGCCCTTCAGGGAAGAGCCACAATTCACATAAATAAACGCAGGGATTTTCTGACTTCCAGCTCCAGTCTCTTTGGAACACGGCAGAAGGGAATGATCTTTGATTAGCCACAACCAGGGAAATACCTGCTCCTCAGCAGACAAAAATTATGAGACTACCAACTTACCCTCAAAATTAAATTGATTAAAGGATATTGCGGCCTTATATAAACAGAAATTACATCAGTCGTGAGAAGTTTCCTATCACTTTTAGCATTCCACTTCTAAGAGTGACAGCTGGCTTTGATTTACTCTAATACCAAAAAAAATACTATGTATGTACTAAAGAAGAAACTTAAACTGCTTTTATTTTTACCTAAGATTCAACTTTGGACTATAATTAAAGTTCTCTATAAGAGTAACATATTGAATGTTTCCAGTCCCAGATGACGATGCCCTTGTTATACAAACACAAATCGATTATAGAAAGCAAGTCAGTTGTATCTTTGAAGTACTACAATAATTCAATATGTTTCTGCTTTATGACATAAAGGAAGGGAAGCAAAACTGAAGGGTAATAAACGAAAGGGTTAGCAACTAAAACAAAAGGATAAGAGTAGTCCTGCTGAAGCACTAATATAATTTAATCGAGTTTTGCTTCAGATACTGTAATTCTTAACACTTTGAAGCACATGGATTGGAATTCAGCCTGCCTCACATCTTTAACAGAAGAAGTTTTAATTCGAACACCACTTGCTGAATTCAGCAGCATGAGAAGGTTCATATTTTCATTTTATTATGAAATGTGTTTGTCTTTAGTTTGCCTTACTAGACATCACTGAGCAGACTCTTATCAATAAATGTGCATAGTTTAGCAGTTGCAGAGCAGGCAGGATTCTGTTTATCTGTGGCTTTGTGCAGAGACTTCATGAACTTAATCCTCAGCAACCATAAATGATTTTGTAGAACCATAAAAATGTGGCATTTCAGGCTTTGTTTAAGGGGGAGAGGAGCTGGAAGGAACGTTGGCCACAAGCAGCCTGGAAGTGTCCTCCAGCTCAGGACACAAGAGCCAGGTAGAAAGCTTCAGTGTTGGACACTTGGTATTTTTACTATTTGTATGTTTATTTTACCTTCAGATGTTTCGTCGTGTTCTCCAACCCTGACAATATCCCATAGGGCACACGTGAAACGCCAGTGAGGTTCACCGAAAGTATGGCCTTGCTGAGATGATCCAAACTGTCCAACAAGACTCCTGTGCAGTTGTCGTCGCAAGCTGAAGAAACCATGTTAAGAGGAGGAAACAATATTAGTATTAAAACAATTTACGTTGATTTCCACAGTTTATGCCTTCACCTTTTGCATATCATAATTAATAGTAATAATTTTGCTAAATTAATGATAAAGTAAAAATATTAGTGCAATAAACAATATTATTATTACAGAATCCAGGGTGGTGTCCTTGACACTCAAACAGGTTTCGAAGATGGGAAAGTCAAGCCTAAGGTGGTGTAATTCCATTTATTCCTTGTGTTTTGTGGGGTTTTTTTACTTATACAAAGCACCATCTGCATCCTACACCCAAAAATAATTGTAAAAGCAGATATCTGTACTTGCTGTACGTCTTTCTGCTACCTGCTCCCTCCGAAGGAATTACATGACTAATTATTGCTGGAATATAACTAATTATCGGTGGGCAACACCTAAACACCTGGGGTAACTCCTAAAATATTATTACAGCAACCTCACATCCTAAGGGTCTGTGACACAGGGGCTCAACATCTTCAGATAAATAAAAGGGTGCTACAGGCAGCAAAAACATATTAAAATTATCTTTCCTTAAACTAGCCCGTAACACTAAATAAGTCATTTTAAGGATTATATTAAGGAGGGCCACAAAGCTGATCAGAAGACTGGAGCACCTCCCCTACAGGGACAGGAAGAGAGTTGGGGTGATCCATCCTGGAGAAGAGAAGGTTCTGAGGACACCTTCTAGTGGCCTTTCAGTACCTGAAGGGGACCTACAAGAAAGCTGGGGAAGGGCGTTTTACAGGAGTTTATACTGAGAGGATGAGGGGTGATGGGTTTCAGCTGGAAGAGGGGAGATTTAGACTAGGTATTAGGAAGTAGTTCTTGACAGTGAGGGTGCTGAGACACTGGCCCAGGTTGCCCAGGGAAGCTGTGGATTCTCCATCCATAGAAGTGTTCAAGACTAGGTTGGATGGACCTTTGAGCAACCTGGTCTAGTGAGAGATGTCTCTGCCCGTGGCAGGGGGGTTAGAACTAGATGATCTTTAAGTTCCCTTCCAAGCCAAACCATTCTGTGATTCTATGANCCAAACCATTCTGTGATTCTATGATCTGCTTGTCTGATGGCATGATCCCTACTGTAGCCTCCTTTGTGTTCACAGAACTGTCAAGTTTGGATGTCTGGAGATTACCTAGTCCAACC